>JACSCI010000720.1:0-10521 GCA_016801065.1 Sceloporus tristichus
ACCAGTTAAGGAACCTTATTTCTCCTTCTTTACTGATCTTCCCAAGCATCAACCGAGCCAAGATACGTGTAAAAGGAGCGTCGAGTAGTAGATACTACAAGGAGGTATTTATTATAAACAACAAAATATAACTGAAATATAAGTCATACAAGATATTAAGAATCTTGCAGGTACAATATTTGTAAGTATATAATATTCAATTCATACAAGCTATTAAAAAATAAATGAACCTAAGCCTCCAATTCTGAAACTAACTTCCAAGATCCGCTCTTTAACTCTCTCTCTCGATCTCCAACCGACACAATTCCCCCAACTGTCTCTTGGTCTCTCAGGCCTTTTATCTCCTTCTCACGGAAGCTTCCAGAAGGACCTTTATCTTGCTCTCTGATTGGTCAAGAGAGCCTTCCGTAGCAGTTATGTCATTCTGCATTTGCATAAACCTCCCTTTACTGCCTGAAGAAGAGCTCCATTGACTGGAGCCCAGTCCTTATACTTTCCCAAGGCAAGGCTTGCCCCTATTTCCCAATGTTGTTTTTGGGGTCTGCCTCCCAGTTGTTTCCAGGTTTTATGGTGACCTTATGGGAGTCTCTGAAGGGGTTTTCTTGGCAGGCTTCTTTAGAGTGGTTTTCCCATGGCCAGCCTCTGAGGCTGAGAGAGTGTGACTTATTGTTGTTGTTGTTGTTGTTTATTTCTATAGCACTGTAAATGTACACAGCGCTGGACATACAAATGATCAAGTCAATAAAAATAAAACCTGCCAATGGCGTACAATCTACAAAATACATATAAAACAATAAGTAATAATATAAAACAGAATTGGTTAAAATAAGCAAGCAACAATTAAAAACATCAACATCAACATGAGGGACCTTTTCGCCATGCTTCTGGGAAGCGAGCGGAGGATACCTCATCTTATGGTCTTAAATTGACCCAGGGGTCCCACAAAACATGGCAGAAATGCTCCTCGCATGCAAGGATTAGGAAAAGACTCCAAACATTTTGACTGCTGTGGGTTAGAGATGTCCCTGATGCATGGAGCCGTGGGTCATGCTTTGCTCATCTCATTTTAACCTGATCTGGTGTCACTTTTAAGGCATGCATTATTTAAACATGAGCTGCTTTGGATTCTTTCAAATGTGTATTTTTATTTCTTGCAACGTAGTAGGGCCCAGGGCAATTCACCAGTGCTCCCAGAAAGGGATTTCGGAGAGGACTACTTTGGGTTCTTGTTGGGAAGAAGCAGTTGTATTCCATGGGCACAAAAGGAAGGTCCCAGAAGGTCCAATGCTTCAGACAGCGACTCTTCCCCAACCGCAGAGGCCCTGCTCCCAGTTGGCACCAAGCCCTGTGTCCCTCCATCCTCTCGATGCTAATGCTGCTGAAAAGCCACACACCCGGACAGAGAACGAGGAAGGCAAGGGCCCCTGGCAAGGGCCTCCACGGTTGGCACCTTAGTGGGCAGAAAGCAGTCTCTGGACTCATCTGGGCACTGGCCCCAGGTTTCCTGGGACTGCAAAGTGAGCAAAGGGCTTCGAAAGGCCATCTCCCTATGGAGGAATTCCTGGCATCTTATTTATTCATTTATTGCCATTGGCAAGAGAGCTTTGAAAGGTTCAGGACATGGGAGATGCCTATTTAACGCAGTGGCACTAAATCAGTGACCTCCCAAACTGTGCCCTTTAAGAGATTTTGGACTTGAGCTCCCAGGAGCCCCTCAGCTATCTTGGCCAATGGCCGGGGATTTGGGGAGCTGAAGTCCAAACTCACCTTTTACCTGGGAAAAGAAGAGAGGAAGAAGGCGTCCAGGTGGAAGAGGAGGCCAGGCTTCTCAGATGCATTTAGATGTAATAATAATATAATACTATAATTATTATAATAATATAATAACAATAATATGTAGAGAGATCTTCCAGCACCTTTGAGAATCACTGAAAGAGAGAAGTTGGCAGCCTGAGCTTCTGAGATACATCCATACATATACGCATCTGAGAAAGTAGACTGGAGCCCAGGAAAGCTCCTGCTGCCAACTTCTTTCTCTAGTGAGGCTCAAAGGCTTTACCCATAGACTTCAGTGTAACAAGAAGTGGCTAATAAATTATATTCCTGATACAAGGGCGACCTCTTGTGGCGACTGTAGGGCACTGCAGCCCCTTTGGGCTTCACACCAACTTTCTTTGGACTCTTTGGGCTTCCTTCCAACTTCTATCCTGGCGCCCTCTGGTGGCCACTCTTGGCAATTGTTTTGGGATTTGGGAAAAGCAGGGAGCTTTCAGGGCATTTAGGTCCCCAAACTGTGCTCTTTAAGAAGGGATCCTGGACTTCAGCTCCCAGAATTCCAGGTTCTTGGCCAATATAGCTGAGGCTCCTGGGAGCTGAGGCCCAAAGCAACCTTGGTCCCAGAGATGCCTTTCTGCCCATGGAAGTGCCAAGTGCAGAGGCATTCCCTGCCTTACAAAGCCAAGGGCCATTCCCTCCTCACCCTCCTTCCAGCTGCAAGGCCTTCCAGCAGCACCGGCATCAATGGAGGATGGAGGGACACTGGGAAAGAGCCGCTGTCTGAAGCAATGGACCTTCTAGGAGCCTCCTTTTGTAAAGCCCACTGACCACTGCTTGTTATTTCTCCTGGGAACCCAGAGGTAGAGCTCCACCAGTTTTGGGTAGCCTTGCTCTTGAATGTTTTCCGAATAATAATAATAATAATAATATATCATTCACCTTTTAAATGATAATGATGATGCGCCATGTGCAAACATGGAGGCCATGCCCCTCGAGAATAGGCAGCCAATGGGAGCAGAGGAAGCTCCAGGTAAAGGGAAGGAGGCCACACCCCCTCAGGAATGCGGAGCCAATGAAAAAATGACATTAGTCCACATAGACTTCGTTTTATCAATAAAGAACATTCCTAATACAAGGGCGCCCTCTGGTGGATACTCAGAGTGCTGCAGCCTCTTTGGGCTGCTCACCAACTTCTATCCTGCAGCGCCATCTGGTGGCCATTCTTGGCAATTCACTATATCATGGTATTTCTCATCTATTAGAATTTGCATTTCCTGATTGAAATAAATATGACTCCTGTGAGGCTTGATGCAGACAGAGAGGGGTGGCCTCCAGCCGCCTTAGTCTCAGGCAGAGAGAGAGAGAGAGGGGGGGGGGACAGCCTCCTCCTCCTCCTTGCCCAAGGAAGGTGCATGGCTGAGGCGGCGCCAGCATTCAATACAAAGGCTTCAGTTGTTTTGGAAACCTTTTTCTTTATCTTCTAGATGGAAGCTGAGGTGTTGCTTCTTGCACTGAACAATGAGAAGAACCTTGTGGCATCCAAAAGGCTAACATTCTTTGGAGTTATGTCTGATAATATGTATATACTGTATAGGATTGCAATCCCTGTTCATTTATTAAAAGGTTTCATATCAAAGGATCTCATAGATATGCCCCTTAATAGCAGTTAACTAAATTAAATAGTATATAAAACAAAAACATGAAACAAGGTAGACAAGGTAACTGTTACATGGATTTGTGATTGGTTGACTGGCCTAACTCAGAGGGTGCTCAGCAATGGCTCCTTTTCATCCTGGAGAGAAGTGACCAATGCTGTGTCCAGTGGGGCTTTGTCCTGGGCCCAGTGCTATTCAACATCTGTATCAATGATTTAGATGACAGAATTGGGAGCATACTTATCAAATCTGCAGATGAAACCAAACTAGGAGGAGTAGTTAATACCTCAGAGGACAGGATCAAAATTCAAAATGACCTGAATAGACTAGAAAGCTGGGCCAAAGCTAACAAAATGAAATTCAACACAGAGAAATGTAAGGTACTGCACTTAGGGTGAAAAATAAAACAAACAGATATAGGATGGGGGACACCTGGCTGAATGAAATTACATGTGAAAGGGATCTAGGAGTCCAAGTAGACCATAGGTTGAACATGTGTCAACAGTGTGATGCGGCAGCGAAAAAAGCCAATGCAGTTTTAGGCTACATCAATAGAAGTATTGTGTCTAGATCAAGGGAAGTAATAGTGCCACTCTGTTCTGCTTTGGTCAGGCCCCACCTGGAATATTGTGTCCAGTTCTGGGCACAATTCAAAAAGGACATGGAGAAACTGGAACGTGTCCAAAGGAGAGCGACTAAAACGGTGAAGGGTCTGGAAACCATGCCCTATGATGAACGACTTAGGGAGCTGGGGATGTTTAGCCTGGAGAAAAGAAGATTGAGAGGTAATATGATAGCCCTGTTTAAATTTTTGAAGGGATGTCATATTGAGGAGGGAGCAAGCTTGTTTTCTGCAGCTCTAGAGACTAGGACCCGGAGCAATGGATGCAAGCTACAGGAAAAGAGATTCCAGCTCAACATTAGGAGGAACTTCCTGACACTAAGGGCTGTTTGACAGTGGAACACACTACTTTGGAGATTTTGGTGGAGTCTCCTTCTTTGGAGGCCTTTAAACAGAGTCTGGATGGCCATCTGTCGGGGATGCTTTGACTGAGATTTCCTGCATGGCAGAAGGGGGTTAGACTGGATGGCCCTTGAGGTCTCTTCCAACTCTAGGATTCTATGATTCTATGATTCTGAGATCACAATGGGACAGTATCAGCCTGTAGTAACAGCGAGGGAGACTCAATCTTTCAGGCGAAGAACATCAGCCTGAGGTCACAATAGGCCATTCTCAGTCTTTCAGGAAAGAAGCATCAGCCTGAAGTCACACTGTGCCAGTCTCAATCTCTCATGCAATGAGTGTCAGCCTGAGGTCGTAATGGGCCAGTATCAATCTTCCAGGTAAGGAGCATCAGCCTTAAGTCACAATAGTCCCGTCTCAATATTTCAGGCAAGCAGAATCAGACTGAAGTCACAGTGGGACAGTCTCAATTTCTCAGGCAATGAGCATCAGCCTGAGGTCGTAATGGACCTGTCTCAATCTTCCAGGTATGGAGTGCGAATCTGAAGTGACAATAGTCCCATCTCATTCCTGCCGGTAAGAAGCATCAGACTGAGATCACAATGGGCCAGTCTCAATCCTTCAAGTAAAGAGCACAAGCCTAAAGTCATAATAGTCCCATCTCAGTCTTTCAGGCAAGGAACCTCATGGTAAGATCATAACAGTCCTGTCTCAATCCTTCAGGTAAGTAGCAGCAGACTGAGGTCACAATGGGACAGTCTCCTAACATTTCCCACTACATGCTTTCTATAATCCATCACCCTACACTACCTACTATGAACTACAACTATAACTCCTACTTTATAATAATCAAACCCCAATATTTTTACTCTTTATGACAGAACCCTTATACACTGTTCCTGACACGCAATGGGCCAGTCCCAATCCTGCAGGTAAAGAGCACCACCCTGAAGTCACAATAGTACCATCTCAATCCTTCATCCAAGGAGCATCAGACTGAAGTCACAATGGGCCAGCCTCAATGTTTCAGGCAAGAAGCATCAGCCTCAGGTTGCAATGGTCACGTCTCAAACCTTCAGGTAAGCAGCATTAGCCTAAATTCACAATGGTCCCATCTCATTTCTGTAGGCAAGGCGCATCAGCCTGAGGTCGCAATGGGCCAGTCTCATTCAGGGAAGGAGCACCAGCCTGAAGTCACAATAGCTCATGAATCCCTTTATTCATGCATTTATTCATTTGAAATTACATGCTGTTACAAGTATGCAACCTGTCCATCTCTGACTGATGCAGTAACTAAGGATAGCGTCTCTCCTCTGAATGCCTGCCTTAATGAAGTAATGGACTGGATGAGGGAAAAGAAACTCCAATTGAATCCAGGTAAAATGGAGGTACTTGTAATAGGGACCCCTAATCCGGGAATGGAGTTATGTCAGCCAGTTCTGGATGGGGTCATACTTCCCCTGAAAGACTCTGTCCGCAGTTTGGGAGTGCTCCTGGATTCATCCCTTCATCTGTCGGCTCAGGTGGATGCGACGGTCAGGAGCACTTGTTATCAGCTTCGGCTCATATGCCAACTGCGCTGCTTCCTGGAGCAGGGAGACCTTGAAACAGTAGTACATGCGCTGGTCACCTCTCGGCTTGACTTCTGTAATGCACTCTACATGGGGCTACCCTTGTGCCAAGTTTGGAAACATCAGTTGGTACAGAATATGGCAGCCAGGTTGGTTATAGGCATTTCTAGAACTGTCCACATTACACCGTTTCTTAAATCCCTCCACTATTAGTTTCTCCCCATTAGTTTCTGGGCAAGATACAAGGTGTTGGTTTTAACCTTTAAAGCCCTCCATGGCTTGGGTCCTGACTACTTGCAGAAGCGCTTCCTCCCATACAATCCACCACAGACTCAGGTCCTCTGGGAAGAACCTGCTACAACTCAAGAAGACCAGCGGTGACCCAGAGGTCCTTCTCATCAGACGCTCCCAGGCTCTGGAATGACCTCCAGATGAGATCCATTATATTTCCACCTTGGAAGCCTTTAGGAAGGCTAATAAGATGGATCTCTTTCCAGACTAGTTGAGATCTATTGACTTGCCTCTCCCTCCTCAGGACCCTTACCCTTGCCATCATTACTGTTATGGAAATTGTTATCTATCATTCTTGTCCTCCCCTCTCACCTTTAGAAAACGATCCAATTCTTGCCCGAAAAAACCTTTTTAATGTATTGTGTTTTGGATGTTTTAAAATTTATTGCAATTTAATAGCTTTAAAGTCAAAGAAATGTCAAGATTCTGTATTGAAACCAAAGTCAAATATTTGGGAATTTACTTTACTAAAAGAAACACTGAACTCTTCCAGAATAATTACATAAAAATATGGTATGCAATTAAAAAAGATCTAGCAAAATGGAGTAAATATAACTTGTCCCTTTTAGGAAGGGTTGCCATAATTAAAATGAATATTTTACCACGAATGTTATATCTGTTTTGTAATATTCCGATTATTTCAAATGACAAATACTTCGTTTTATGGCAGAGAGACCTGACCAGATTTATTTGGGAGGGCAAAAAGGCGAGGATAAAATGGAAACTTTTAACTGAGGAGAAATTAAAGGGGGATATAACTTACCGAACTTTAAGTTGTACTACTATGCTATGTGTCTTAATCGGCTAGAAGAATGGATTACGTTGAGGAATGAGAATCTGCTGAATTTGGAAAGCTCTAATTTAAGTTTGGGAATCCACACATATATGTGGTACATAAAGCCTAAAGATAATAATGTCTTTAATCATCATGTTGTAAGAAGATCGTTACTAAAGGTGTGGTACAAAGTGAAACAACAATTTTATAATTACATTCCTCCATGGGTGTCTCTACAAGAAGCATAGTATAGAAGAACAAAGAACAAAGACATGCAATGGTTACGATATGGAGAGCTAATAAGCAAAACATCTGAAGGGAATTACACTATGAAAAAGTTTGAAGAAGTAAATGAGAAAGGAGAGATGCAAGAACTAAAAAGTCGCTTTAAGATAGATAACAAAACACCTGGTTTGATAATAATGAAATAGATAAAATAGTGATGGACAAACAAGGGAAACACATAGCCAAATACTATAAGCCACTAAAAGGGAGAGACCTTGAAAATGAAATCGTCAAGCATAGTATGATAGGATGGGCACAGGAAACACACACACACAAAATCACATTAGAAGAATGGGAAAAATCATGGAAAGGAACTAATAAATTTATGCTATGCCAAAATTATAAAGAGAACTACCTTAAAATGTTGTACAGGTGGTATCTAACCCCCGAAAAATCCATCAAATCTATAAAACTGGTAACATCAAGTGTTGGAAGTGTGGGAAACCAGAGGGTAATTTCTATCATATGTGGTGGTTATGCGCTAAAGCTAGAGATTTTTGGCAAATGACCCACGAAGCAGTTGAAATATGCATTCCTTTTGAACCACATTTATTTTTACTGAACATGACCCACAACGTAAAAAATGTAAAACATAACAGAATTATTTTATATATGGTTCCATGTGCAAGGATATTATTTGCACAATATTGGAAAACACCGAATAATCCATCTATTGAAGAATGGCTGATTAGACTATATGAAGCTAGAAACATGGACATATTATCTGCTTTATTAAAAGGAAAATCAAAAGAAAGTTTGGAAAAAGAGTGGTGTGGTTTAAAAACTTTTGAGGAAAAAGGTATAATACATAATTAAATAATAGTTATGGTTGATATTAAGTTGAGGAATCTAAAGATCACCATGGGAACTTAATACATCAGGTCATATATTAGGAGTAAAGAAGTAATTTACAACATGCAGGAACATCCAAATGTAAAGGAAGTAGAACTAGAAAGACAACGATATTGATGATCTTATGTAAATATATGTCTGCATGTTAAGGAGCTTGTTTGTATTAGTCAATCTTTAGTTTAGTTATATGTTCTCTTATTTCTTTCTTTATTCTTTATTTGTTATACTTTATTCTAAAGAAACTTTTAAAAAATAGCGTTTTAGCGGTTGATTAATGTTCTTATAATTGGGAGGAGGGTTGAGGGTTTAGGGGTCTTAATAGTAATTCTTAAATTGGATGTTATTTTATTACTGTACTCTGCTTTGATTCCTTTGAGAAAAGGCAGAATATAAATTATTATTATTATTATTATTATTATTATTATTATTATTATTATTATTATTACATCCCTTCAAGGGGGTCCAAGGTCCTTTCAGTATGCTCCCAGACCCGGGGGGGGGGATGTTTCTGGGGCCGTGGGTCTCTCTGTTGGTCCTCTTCGGCAGGGTTGTTGTGAAGGAAAAGGTAAGTATTTGAGGGGGGTGCCCAATCTGGATCCTGTGGGTCTCTAAGCCTAGTTCCCAGGTTGCCAGGGGATTGCCAGAGCATTGAGGTCCCTCCGTCTCCCTTCTCTTGGCTTTGGCGTAGATTTTGGCTCTTCTCTCCCCCCCCCAGAGCCCCCTCCCCCAGGACTACAGAGAAAACTTCTCCCCCCCCCCCAATTTTTTTTGTTTTTTTTGTTTCCAATGCTATTGAACTCTATCCTGTGTGATGCTTTCTATTTGGCACAAAACCCTTCCCCAAATGAGGCATCAGAAGAGAGGTTCTCTCCTTTGCCCCACTTTCCAGGAGGGAGGGGGCTCCTCAAAGCCCTTTTTACCTTTGGATCCCCCTCCCCTCCATGGCCACGCCTCTCTCCAAGGGTCCCCCCTGCTCTCCCTTCTCATAATAACTCCCCAAGTACCTGGGACCCAAGGAATCCCCCAAGGAGGGGGCAGGGAAGGAAAGAGGGAGAGGAGTCCTGCCTTTCTCTGGGGGAGAAGAGGGGCTTCCTTCCTTCTTATAACAGCCCAAGGGCCCCCCAGAAGACCCTGCAGCCATTCCTCTGAAAGAATGAGGGCTCTCCTCACATCCCTCCCTCTTCAGAACAGACTGTGAGGGCAGCCATGGCTTCAGGGACTGAGACTGCGCATGCCCATATGCCCCCAAAGGCCCCTCCTCAGCATGCGCAGGGATTGCCAGGGCCTAGATGCTGCTGCTTATTCCGCTGGTGGCCTTTGCGGGAAAGGAAGGTATGTGCCGGGGGTTCAGCGGCCTCCCCTTCCTACCCTCCTTTCTTCCTTTGAGGAGACCGCAATGGAGGCCAAGGTGCAGAGCTGGACTCAGGAGGGAAAGCCAGGAAAGGAAGGCTCTAGTTTTGACATATAGCTGTCTCTGTGTATCCTGTATGTTTGTGTGTTTCTGTGCACGTATGTGTGTGTGTGCCCCATCTGTTCTTATGGCTGGGAATGGAGCTGAGGACTGAGGAGAGAAAAAAGGCTTAGTTTGGGCAAATTCAGAACTTCTGTGCATCAAAGAGTCCAAGGTGTTGAAATAGCAAAGAACTTTATTGAGAACACACAGAAATCCAGTGTTTAAGCCAGAACTGCCCACTACAATACAAACAATACATTAAAACCCCAAACGTTCAACATCACCCTCTTCCAAACCTAGCCTCACCCCCAATTCCCACAGTCTATGCCCCACAGGTAAAAAGGCCCCCTTTGCCATTCCCAGAAACTTGCCCTTTCTGTTAATACCCCCAAATTTTCTTCAAACAACATCTCACACTTTGCAAAAGCTATCATTCCCATAACTAATAAAGCCAGCTGCAACAAATCCCACCCCTCATCTACCTAACCTATACCACAATCCACAATCCACGACAAATATACAACCCAAAGCATTTACCTATACTATTACCAATTAAAACTTAAACTTAACAAAATATGACTTTCAAACATAAACAGACATATGGACAGACAAAGCGAATAAAATCATAAGGGCCTTTTCTTATTACACCAGGATTAAAAATATATTCTTTGTACTCCTTCTTGACAAATATAATTTTAGTTCATTACTGGGATTTCTGTAGCTTCTCTCTTGTGTGGCCTCTCTCATGTTTCACGTGGGCTGACTTGTCATGAAAAACATTTCCCACAATGCTGGCATTTGTATGGCTTCTCTCCTGTGTGGACTCTCTGATGTGTCACTAGGTATGACTTTGAAGAAAAACCTTTCCCACAATGCTGGCATTTGTATGGCTTCTCTCC
>JACSCI010000721.1:7951-19547 GCA_016801065.1 Sceloporus tristichus
CAGAGAGTCCACACAGGAGAGAAGCCATACAAATGCCAGCGTTGTTGCAAATGTTTTTCTTCAAAGTCATACCTATTGGCACATCACAGAGTCCACACAGGAGAGAACTCAAACAAATGCCAGGATTGTGGGAAATGTTTTTCTTCCAAGTCATATCTATTGGCACATCAGAGAGTCCAGACAGGAGAGAAGCCATACAAATGCCAGGATTGTGGGAAAGGTTTTTCTCAGAAGACAGACCTAGTGACACACCAGAGAGTCCACACAGGAGAGAAGCCATACAAATGCCAGCATTGTGGAAAATGTTTTTTTTCAAAGTCATACCTATTGGCACATCAGAGAATCCACACAGGAGAGAACCCAAACAAATGCCAGGATTGTGGGAAATGTTTTTCTTCCAAGTCATACCTATTGGCACATCAGAGAATCCACACAGGAGAGAACCCAAACAAATGCCAGGATTGTGGGAAATGTTTTTCTTCAAAGTCATATCTATTGGCACATCAGAGAGTCCACACAGGAGAGAAGCCACACAAATGCCAGCATTGTGGGAAAGGTTTTTCTCAGAAGTCACACCTAGTGAGACATCAGAGAGTCCACATAGGAGAGAAACCACACAAATGCCAGCATTGTGGGTAATGTTTTTCTTCGAAGTCACACCTAGTGACACATCAGAGAGTCCACACAGGAGCGAAGCCACACAAATTCCAGAAATGAACTAACATTATATTTATCAAGAAGCAAAACAAAGAATATATTTTAAATCTTGTGGTGATAAGAAAAAGCCCTTGTGATTTCGTGTTTTAGGTTTATGTGTCCATATGCCTGTTTATGTTTTTCAATTATATTTTGTTATTTTGAGGTTTTAATTGCCTTTATTATAGATTATTGATTTCGTTTATAAATTTGAGTGGGGATCATGGTGGTGGAATAGGTTAGTTAAACAGAGGGGTGGGATTGGCTGCAGCTGGTTAGAATAGTTATGGGAATTTTAGCATTTGGAATTTGTTTGATGTTGGCTGAAGAAAGTTGGGGGCAGGTATTAACAGAAAGGGCTAGTTTGTGGGAATGGCAAAGGGGGCCTTGTTATCTGTGGGACATAGACTGTGGGAATTGGAGAGGGGCTAGGTTTGGATGAGTGTGATGTTTTAGGTTTTAGGGTTTTAATGTTTGGTTTGGGGAGGGCAGCTCTGACTTAAACACTGAATTTCTGATTATGTGTTTGCAATAAAGTTTTTGTTGTTTCAACACACTGGACTCATTGGTGTACAGAAATTCTGCATTTGCAGAAAATGTACCCTTTCTTCTCTCCTCAGCCCTCAGCTCCATTCCCAGCCATAAAAACAGAGGCAAACACACACACACACACACTCAGAGAGACAGCGCTATATGTACAAACCAGAGCCTTCCCAGCCTTTCCCTCCTGAGTCCAGCTCTGCAGCTTGGGCTCCATTCCGGAAGGAAGGAAAAAAGGCCGTAGTCCTTCCCTTCTTCCAAAGGCCAACAATGGAATAAACAGCAGCAGCAGCAGCAAAGGCCTTATGATCCCTGCGCATGCTGAGAAGGGGTCTTTGGGGCATCTGAAAGGAATGAAAGTGCCAAGGGAAGAGAAGCATAAAGGGACTGCTGAAGTCAGGGGGGGATCTGGGACCTATTCCAGGCACCTTCCTCCTGGAACCCATTATTAGAGCCTTCCACAGCTAACTATGATGCTTTAAATGACTATTTCACAGATAATGTCTCTCAGATAAGAGCCAAATTGGACATCAGCATTATTGCAGAGGCTATAAGTGAGGTATCCATGAGTAAGATCATACTGGATCAGTTTGAATCTGAGTACCGAGGAAGTGGACAAGCTCCTTTTAAGTGTGAAGAGGAGAACTTGCCCTCTCGACCCTTGCCCTTTTTATATTACCTGAAATATATCATAGATGCATCTCTTAGTTAGGGCTATTTTCCATCATGTTTAAAAGAAGCAGTGCTACGGCTGTTTATGGAAAAGCCCTCCCTAGATCCCTTGGACATGAACAATTACAGACCGGTCTCACGTCTTCCATTTCTAACCAACATAATTTTGAGGATAGTTGCTCTTCATGTCCAAGTGGTCTTGGATGAGACAAATTATCTGGACCCAATTCAAACTGGCTTCAGGATGGGATACAGAGTCGAAACTGTTATGGTCGCCTTAGTAAATGATCTTTGCTTCAAGGGGGGTGTAACTTACCAAATGTTAAGCTATATTATTATACAGCTTGTCTGAAATGGTTAGAAGAATGGTTCAAATTAGAAAACAAGACTTTATTGAATATAGAAAAAGCTAACCTGAGTCTTGGTATACATGCATATATGTGGTATACAAAACCAAAAGATAATAATACTTTTAACCATCATGTTATAAGAAGATAATTGCTTAAAGTATGGTATAAAATGAGACATCAATTTTGGGTGTCATTGCAAGAGGCCTATTACAATAGAAGAAAGGACAAAGATACTCCATGGCTAAGATATGGAGATTTAATAAACAAAACACCAGAAGGAAAATACAATATGAAATCTATGGAAGAAGTTAATGAAAAAGGAAACATGACGGATTGGTTTTTATACAACTAATTAAACAATCGTTTTAAGGCAGACAATAAAGCTCCTGGGTTAACGATGGATAACAATTAAATAGATAAAATTATGATGGACCAAAAAGGTAAACACATATCCAAATGTTATAAACTATTACAGTGCGCCCGCGCCATACACAGGTGCGCCATACGCAGCCTTGAGCATACGTGCTCAAGCTGCGGGGCGCACGCGGGGCGGAAGGGGCAGAAGGGGCAGCGTGTCCCATTCAATTGAATGGGCTTGCGCGCCCATTGCGCCCTGCGCGCGCACGCACCGCCACGACGCCACACACGAGCTCCATTGTTTCCAATGGGGCTCGAGCATAGGCGGAATTCACCTTACGCGGAGGGATCCGGAACGGATCCCCCGCATAAGGTGAGGACGGACTGTAAAAGAAAGATCTAGAAGATGAAATTATTAAACACAGCATGGTAAGATTGGCACGTGATATAAATAAAGCTATAACTATAGAGGAATGGGGAAAATCATGGAAAGGAACAAATCAATTCACTCTGTGCCAAAACTATAAAGAAAATTATATCAAAATGTTATACAGGTGGTATCTATCCCCCCCCAAAAAAACCCACCAGATATACAAAGCTGGCAATACTAAGTGCTGGAAATGCGGGGAACCCGAGGGAAGCTTCTTTCATATTGGTGGACATGCATTAAAGCTAAAAGATTCTGGCAAAGGATTCATGGAACCATCCAAAACATTCTTGATATAAACATTCCCTTTGAACCAAATTTATTTTTACTAAACATGACACACAACATAAAGTCAGTAAAATACAATAGAATTGTTTTATATATGGTCTCATGTGCAAGGATCTTATTTGCTCAAGTTTGGAAATCTACAATTAATTCTTCTATCGAAGATTGGTTGATTAAGATACATGAAGCTAGAAATATGGATGTAGTATCTGCCTTACGAAGAGGGAAACCAAAATAATATTTGGAAATGGAATGGAGTTGTCCTAAAACATTTGAAGAAACGGGTGATAACATTCCGTTAAATTAATAGTTAATATTTGGTTGATATTTGGTCATGGGAATATCTCAGTGTAATAAAAATATTTGAAAATAAAAAAGGAAGACCCACATCATTGTTGTGGGAGCGCCACACACTGAGTTGTTATAGCCACATTCTGTGCTGCTCTGGGCCTTGCTGCAGGTGAGCCATTGACGGTTTGAGGGTGGCGACACGCTCCAGCGCTGCAATGGTTGAAGGAAGCAAAGTCTAAGTGTTGTTTCTGCTCCCTTCACCCTTAAATGTAGGGGCCATTCAGACTACATTTTACCCCGGTTCCCAAACCGGTTTAAAAGTTGGAAGTTCACACTCGTTCCGATTTTAACACAACTCGATCAGGGTGTTGCAGAAGAGATCCAGGGCAAATCCCCCTTAGCATGGTTTTTCTGAAAGCGGACTATTGACCCTTTCTTTTTGGAAGCTCTTCCCTGCTGCTGGCAAATATGAACTCAGCCCCGGTCATGATCTGATCAAGTTCAGGGGGTAGATTATCACGATTGAGGTAAAGGGTAGTACGAACTTGTTTCCGGGGAGATTCGATATGGGGCACCCGGATCTGCCCAGTTCTATCCAGGGCAAATGAGGGAGTGGGAATGGGGCCTTTGTGAAGGTGGGGGAACTGACCTTCCTGGTGCTGGTCCTCCAGGTGAGCGATGCATTGGGCAAGGAGTCCCTCTCGCTCATCGCCTGCAGCCTCTGGTTCCGCTGGAGGCAGGGCCTCTTCTCCAGCATCACCTGGAACAAGGAACCAGAACAATGGACAACAACAGATGGATGTGTCCATATATGTATATATGTGGAGGCATCTCTATCTAAGTGCACTCAAACTTAAACCTTAATCTGAATACCTACTGGCTGCAGAAATGAGCTCCAGTGCCTGAAGGCAACTCATAACCGTTGCAAGTCTCTAAACATAAATCTTGCATAGAACATGTCTTTGCATACATAACCATAGATATCTGTCTGAACGTGTGCATCTTCACACACACGTACTTACATACATATGTGTATGTATATATAATTATATTTATATATATACATATATGTGTGCCTATATATATATCATATATGTATATATATTAACTCTGTGTGTGTGTGTGTGTGTGTGTGTGTGTGTGTGTATACATATATATACAGTATATATTCATAAGCCAACCTTCAGGGTGATGGCGTGGACTCCCATTGTCTTCCTCCTCCGGGCGAGGTGGACTCCGCATGGCCGCCCTGTGTCGCCTCCGCAGGTGTTCTGTGTGGAGGAAAGAGGAACAGGAGACACAAGTGCAGAAATGAGCTCAGGTGCCTCAAGACAACCAATCATAGTACCCCAGTACAGGAAATGTCAACAACCAAGACTCACCCGCAGTGGCATTGAGGTCCAATATAGGACCCCCAGCCAGCATCCAGAGATGCCACATCTCATCAAAAACCGGAGGTTTGTGTCATGGTGCGCAGCTGTTGCTATGCTCGCGCATGGCAAGATAGAAGGCTGTCCTCATCACCTTCACTTTGGAGGCCACCTGCTTCTGTGACCTCTCAGACCCCTTCTCCTCATCTTTTTGGCAATCTTTGAATAGATTGCCCTCTTAGGGTGGGATGTGGACCCCATTATGAGGTCCAGGTCCACATTCCTCTCCAGACAGTGATAAAGGTACTGCACCTCCCCATCTGTCCAGTGATTCCACCCTTTGGGCATTGTCTCTGGGCAGAGTAAAGCAAAGCACACTACCAATACTCCCAGCCTTAGGACCCAAAACTCACCTCAGGAGTTTGGGCCTGTGAGGGTCAACCTTTCTACTGTGGCAGGTGCTTGGGACTTTTGTTATCCCACCACTGCCACCAAAATATGTTTGAGGCACACCAAAGATTTTAAACTATAGGTAGCGTTGCTGTTTTTAACCTCACCATGAGTAGGGTTGCCATAACCCTCCTGCCGGCGGGACATTCCCCGTTTTTCACCACTAGGGGGCATCCCTGCATGGTTTCCTCCTTGACTCCCGGTCTGTTGCCAATCTGGTGACTTTCACACCAAAATGGGTACTTTTCAGAGCCTTTGGTGTAATTTTGGTGCTTGGTTTTAATGGTAATTTTGAGAGTTGAAATAAGTTCCAATTATTTTTATTCAATTAGGGCTACGGTTTATTGCCATATTAACATTACAGGGACTTTTCAGGGATTTTGACTGAATATTTGGTGAGATACGGGGGGATTTGGTGAGTTTTGGCCAAACGTTTGGGGAATTATCTTCGAGGCTTGTTGGCAACAGGAGGTTGCCAGACTCAGGAAGAGGAGCTCCTCTTCTGTTTGGTCCCAGCAAGGCAGCAGGGGGGAGAGGGCCATTTCCTTTGGCACCGAGGCGAGGAGGAGGAGGAGGAGGAGGAGGAGGAAGATGAGGAGGAAGAGGAGGAGGTCCGTGGCCATTTTCAATATTTATGTTGCCCCTGTGTATTTTTTCTAACTTTGACTGCCAGGGCTCAATGCTCTGGAAGTCTGGTGTCTGTGAGGCATTTTTAGCCTTCTCTGTTGGAGAACTCTGGTGCCACAATAAACTACAATTCCCAGGATTCCATAGCACTGAGCCCTGGCAGTCAAAGCAGTGTGTTTTGGACACAGATATTCTCCTTTTGTGAGTTAATGAATGAATCCAGTCCCTAGCCTTTCTATCTCTCTCACACACTGCAGGAGTAATAACTCACTCTGAGATTGCTTTCACTCAATGCTAGGGAATCCTGGGAATGCTAGTTTGGGAGACATTGAGACTTCTCTGTCAGAGATGGCCCTGAGGCCACAATAGACTACAATTCCCAGGATTCCCCAGCACTGAGCAGTCTCAAACTGGACCATTTCCTCAGTGCGGATGCACCTGGTGAGGCATTCTGGGCACTGCAGTTCAACTACGTTTGGAGGGTTATGGGACTCCCTGTCAGAGATAGCTCTGGGGCCACAGTGTACTACAATTCCCAGCATTCCCAGCACTAACCGAGGACAGTTAAGTCACTCTCAAACTGGATTATTTCCTCAGTGTGGATGCAGCTTTGGTGAGGAACTCTGGGCATTTCAGTCCAGCATTGTTTTATTTCGGCAGTGTATTTTGGACCAGAGACAAGGTGACCAGACATCCTCCTCCTTTTCCAGATATGTCCTCTTTTGTCAAATTTCAAAATGTCCTCCATTTGGATCATGCCTAAGAAACATGTATTTATATTAACATTTTGAAAAAAGCATCAATTTTTTTATGTGTCCTCCCTTTATTAAAACTGTGTCCTCCATTTGAAAATGTTGTCCTACATTTGTCCCGGTTTGGAGGTCCTGGCTTATGGCAACTCTAACCACGAGCCAAGTGAGGTTTAAAATAAAAACGAAGGCTTATTGTAATACAGGATGGAATAAATATAACTCCTTTCAAAGCTTGTTCAATGTGAATAAATAATTAGTGCTACCAAATTCCCTTCTAGGGCCCAAGCCCCACAGGCTATTGACACAGTTAAGGTACACAACCCAGAACTCTCTTTCCTAGAGTCTGTTTGTAACCCAAGTCCTTCCCGTTGGACTGAAGGAAAACCCTGTTTCCAGTCCCTCGGGAGGACTGCTAACAACCCAAGCCCTGACACTGCCTTGGCTAGAGCCTTCCCCTCAGATCAAAAGTCCCAACTGGACTCTTCTCCAACTGACAGCCACCGGTTGGTTTTCCCCTCTTCTCAGCCAGCACCTGATTGGCTGAGCTCTAGCTGCCTTTTCATTGGTCAGCTTGAGGCTCTATTCGCCACAGGGCCTTCCCACGAAAACTTTTTCCTGGACAGTAGATGGCGCTGTAGGAGGCTTTTGTGCATGCGCCAAAAACTCCAGGCTTGCTGGAAAAACTATTGATGGGTTTTAACGTGAAATATAGATATAGATATAGAGATATGGATTATATATGATGATAATACACACACACACACACACACACACACACACACACACACACAAACACACACACACAGAGTGGACACTTGTTGTAGGCCGGGGTTTGGTTCCAAGATCCCCATTGTATAACAAATTACGGGGATGCTCAAGTCCCATTGACTATAATGAGAGAGCAAAATGGAGTCCGTAATAAAAACTGGAAAATCAAGGTTTGATATTTTATATTTATATTGTTGTGGAACTTTTTCTGGCCGTGGATGCTATAACAAAATCCATGTTTAAGAAGGGCAGACTGTATAAGTATAATATATAGAAGAATATATAAGTACATATAATATTATCCAAGTCAGTCCTAGTTAGGCATCAGAGAGTCCACTCAGGAGAGAAGTCACACAAATGCCAGCATTGTGGGAAATGTTTTTCTATGAAGTCAAGCTCCTTCACCTCCCTTGATCTTTTTAGGAAGGAATTAAAGACCTTTCTCTTCCGACAGGCTTTCGCCCATGTGCCCTGATTACATGCTGTTCTCCCCTGATATGCAATGGTTCTAACTAGCTAGTTTGTCTTCTTTGGTTTTAACGCTTGTTGTAGATTTTATAGTGTTTTAAAGTATTGGGTTATTTTTATGATGTTTTTATACTGTATGTTTTTATATTGCATATTGTGCTACATTTTTTCCTTTGCTGTACCCCGCTTTGATCTATTTTTGGAAAAGTGGGTTATAAATAAAAATTATTATTATTATTATTATTATTATTAGTGAGACATCAGAGAGTCCAGACAGGAGAGAAGCCACACAAATCCCAGGAGTGAACTAGCATTATTTTTGTCAGTAAGGAATGCAAAAATTATATTTCCAATCCAGTGTTGCTAAGAAAAGGCCCTTGTGATTTTGCTTGTAAGGTTTGTCTGTCCATATGTCTGTTTATGTTTTAAAGTTATATTTTGTTAAGATTAGGTTTTAATGGCTAATAGTTAAGATAATGGCTTTGGGTTGTAAATTTGGCTGGGGATTGTGGGTCGTGGTATGGGTTAGGAAGATGGGGGTTGGGATTTGTTGCAGCTGGCTAGAATAAACACACACATTTATATACACTGTACTATTCTACTTGTGTACAATTTAAACATAAGCATATGCATGGAGAAATATAGAGGTACATATGAATGCACATGGATGCACCTGCGCATGTATACACCCCCCACGTTCTGGTCAACATCAGCATGTATATGTAATCATAACTGTGTATAGATTTACTTCCGGTCAATACAGCATAACTGCCCTGCAATTACTGTAATTGGAAATTTATACTTTGTGATGTTTTATGATATGTATTTTACAAATGATTGGCTCCTGAGGACACTCTGATGGCTGCCATTGGCTGGAATCCCCTCCCTCTCACCATTCCTGGCCCTGATTGGCTGGAGTCCCTGTCCCTCCCACCATCGTTGGCCCTGATTGGCTGGAATCCCCATCCCTCCCACCATCCCTGGCCCTGATTGGCCAGAACCCTGGTCCCTCCCACCATCCCTGGCCCTGATTGACTGGAACCCCAGTTCCGCCCACCAACCATGGCCCTGATTCGCTGGAATCCCCATCCCTCCCATGATCCTTGGCTATGATTGGCTGGAGTCCCTGTCCCTCCCATCATCCCTGGCCCTGATTGGATGGATTCCAATAATGTGTTCCGGCGGCCATTTTGTGCTCCTTGTGACTGTTGGGAATAATGTTCCAGAATCTTCTCTGAGGCCTCAGTTGAACAGAGGCCTCTCTTTCTCTCCTGAGGCTCCAGAGTCAGAAGGAGGCCAGGCTCCTTGGGCCAAAAGGAAGGAAGTGTGTCTCTTTGTGTGTCTTTTCTGAGAGGGTTTTCATATTACACAGCTCTGCTGCTTCTGGGGAACATGGGTTTTAAAAGGGACCAGAAATGGGGAGGATAGTTTTAATACAAGCCTTGATATCATTCCCAAACATCAGGCTTTGGCTTCTAAGAGGAGGCTTGCCCCCAAAACTAGCCCAAAAGTGTCTCCTTTGGGAGGTTTTACAAGTCTCCCCAGTTTTTGTATTAAGAGATTTTCAGGGAAGAAGGAAGGAGGCAGACCAGACCATTTCATATTATTAACAAATAAACATAGAAACAAACAAGAACAACAAAAATAAGGATTAGACAGATAAGCAGACTGCTTATTTCTTTTAAAGGAAAACCATTATTAGGAAGTTAAAATCAAGACTTTGGTGCTTCTTTCCTTTTACAACTGACTCAGGCTGTATCTGCACTGCAGAAATAATCCAGTTCTAAAGTGTGTTAACTCTTCTGTTTCAATCCTATGGAATCCTGGGATTTGTAGTCTGTTGTGGCACCAGAGCTCTCTGGCAGAGAAGGCTAAGTGTCCCAAAGGTAAGATCCCAGGATTCCATAGCACTGTGTGTTTAAAGCGGTGTCAAAGTGCCTTATTTCTGCAGTGTGGATGCAGCCTTCTTTGGAAAGGGGATGGTGCTGGGGGTAAGCACTGGGGACCTCTGGAGGTTTCAGCAGATGATTCATTTAAGATGCAGTCATTTCACATCTAGCTACAGGGACATAACCAGGGCCCTCTCCAATTCCCCATCCCCTAATCCCCCTCCACTCTAAGAAGGCATGGAGTATCTCTTGTGTAGGGGGGCTGCAGTGAATCTATGCTAGGTCCAGGGGGCTTTGTTTGGTGCAGAGGGAGGAAGGGGATGCCCACCTCTGCATTGGCCCAAAGGAGGCATATGTCACCTGTGTATCTCACCAACAGGATGCTGTTCTCTTAAGTCAGTGCTTCTCAAATAGTGGGGTGGGCCTCCCAGGGGGGGCACGAGGCTCCGTAAAGGGGGGCGCGAGGCTCAGGATACAGTATTATGCAGAGGTGTACTTATAACAATTTTATAGACAAATGATACTATTTACAGTTGCGCGGGGGGCACGAAATGTTTTCTTCTTCCTGGGGGGGGCATGACAGAAAATAATTGAGAAGCACTGTCTTAAGTCAACATTATTTCCTGTTCCAGATCAGAGTCTGATTTGCCAATCTGTATTGTTTTTATCCATTAGGAAGAGCTTTCTTAATTGTTTGTAAAAGAACCATTAAAAATCATAACCCTGATCATTAGGATCTTCTCGTGTCTTTACTCTATAACCAGTTCTATCTATTCGCATTGATTCTTTATAGGAGATCCAATCTGCGTCCTTTTTTGAATCTCTGGTCTCTTTTCTCAGGAACTTCATCTCAGCCCCCTTGGACACAGCTTTGGGGCACCTTTTGCTGGAAGTGACCCAAGTGCAAGACCACCAGGACCCCTGCCCACCTGATGCCCGACACAGAGACCAAGCGGAGGGAGTTGGGCTCCCACAGAAAGAGGCTGCAGAGGTACAACAACTCTTTGGTGAGTCACTATCCTATTAGCTTCATCTGGATCACTGCTGGGCCAATTTATGAAAGGAAGCAAATAAAATACTGTTGGATTTTGGCAGAGACAGTCCTGGTTAATCCTCTGTCACCCACTTTTTCAGGGGCTTTTCAAATGTTCTGGTTTCTCTCTCCTCCTCCTACGTTCCCCCTTCTTCAGTCACTTCAATTTCTGCATAAAGCGTGCAAAGGAGTTTGCACCCCATCCACTCAAAAGTGGGGAGAGGAGAAGACAGAAAAGGGGCAGAGACTTTCCTTTGCTAGGAGTCTGAGGCAAAAGCAAACTGCTGTGCCCTTTCCCGCTTGTGGGATCTTCCTCATAAACAACTTTGACCATCTTCAGCACTTTCTGGTGTTGCTTGTCCACATGTGTCTTGTTTTTCTCAGCTGTGAAATGTTGAGTGATATGGGAAAACGTCTCTGGATATAAAGTGGGATTCGCCCCATGGCCTCAAACCCACAGTGCTCCCCAGAATTGCTTTTTAAAAATGACATTTGCCTCTGAAATTTGGCAACAAATTGCTAAATCCACTATAAACTTTGGTGGCTAAATGTTCTGTATGTGTTGGGAGTATGTATCCTAATCCATCATCAATATCCCAGCCATGGCCTAAATTATATTGT
>JACSCI010000722.1:7328-26763 GCA_016801065.1 Sceloporus tristichus
ATGGTGGGAGGGACAGGGATTCCAGCCAATCAGGGCCAGGAATGGTGGGAGGGACAGGGATTCCAGCCAATCAGGGCCAGGGATGGAGGGAGGGACTGGGATTCCAGCCAATCAGGGCCAGGGATGGAGGGAGGGATGAGGATTCCAGCCAATGGCAGCCCCTCAGAGTGTCCTCATGTTTAAAATTCATATCTCCCCCATATTTTCCCTTTAAAGATAGATACATTCTCCATTTGATTGCTGTGTCTTTCTAGTTCAACCCACTTTATATCATGGTTATATCCTGCCTCTATCATTCTTAGCCATTGAACCGCCTCAGAATATCATTTGAGTGATGGAGCTCCCCATCCTCCATTACTTTGAGGCTCATATTCAGTAATAATGCCTTAGATAACCTGGCTTTTTTATTCCTTGATATCCATTTTAATATTGACTTTTCCCTTTTCTTTAAAACTTTACTAGGAATTATTTCTGGGATAGTTTGAAATAAATATAAAATCTTTCATAATACCATCGTTTTAAACATTCTAATTTTTGTTCACATTTTCCCATTTTTACTTTTACATTTAGAAATCTGATTATTAATTTCCCCCTTAATTGATTATCATTACTTTGTACAATATTATCTAACTTAATTGGTGAATTTACACCTAAATATCTCACATTTTTAATCCCCAATTTCAATCCTGACACAATTTGGGTTTCTTCTTGTTCCGGCCAATTCGTATTCATAAACATTATCTCTGATTTATCCATATTAAAGTTAAGCCCAGAAATGTTTTCAAATGTGTGAAATATTTCCAATAACTTGATTACAGCTTCATTCGGTTTCTGTGTCATTATCAGAGGATCATCATCTCCAAATGAATCCAACTTCATCTCTTCTTTATCTATTTCATGTCCCTTTATCTCTTCTGATCCTGAATCATATTTGCAAATGCTTCCATTGCTAATATAAATAATAAAGGGGAAAGAGGGCAACCTTGACTTACTCCACTTTCATTTTAGATTTCCTTGATTTATCTCCATTTATCATAATTTGTGCTTCTGTGTCATTATATATTTCTTTGATGGTTTATCTAAACCTTTTTCCTAATCCAAAAGCCCTACAATTTTATATAGATATTCATGATTTATTGAATCGAATGCTTTGTAAACATCTAGTTTTATCAAAGCTAATTTATTTTTGTATTGTTTGGCATGATGTACTATATTAAATATATTCCTTATCGATTCATAAATATATCTGCCTTCCACAAATCCATATTGTTCTTCTTTAATTAAAGTAGGTAAATATTCTTTTAATCTATTGGCTAGGATTTTCATTAAAATTTTATAATCTTGACTGCTTAATGTGATCGGATGATAAGATTCGGAATTGGCTGGATCTTTATTGAGTTTAAGTATTGATATAATTTCAGATAGTTTCCATGTTTCTGGGATTATTTTATTATCCAATATTTCATTGTAAATTTTAGACAAATGCTCACTCAATTCATTTTTAATGGTTTTATAAAATATAGATATGAATCCATCTGGGACAGGAGATTTAATTACTTTTAAATCTTGTATTACTCTTTCTGCCTCTTGTTTGGTCATTGGGGAATTAATATGATTACTCTGAATTTCTGTTCTGTCGAGTCGTTCACTTTTGATCCTTTGTTGGGCCGCAACTTGTGCAGCCCTGCTTTAATAGAGGGCATGTTTATCAAATGTGCAGATGACACCAAACTAGGAGGAGTAGCTAATACCCCAGAGGACAGGATCAACATTCACAAGTTTGGAGTATGTCTAGAGGAGAGCCACCACAATGGAGAGACTTAGGGAGCTGGGGATGTTTAGCCTGGAGAAGAGAAGGTTAAGAGGTGACATGATAGCCCTGTTTAAATATTTGAAGGGATGTCATACTGATGAGGGAGCAAGCTTGTTTTCTGCTGCTCCAGAGACTAGGATCTGGAGCAATGGATGAATGCCAAAGGAAAAGAGATTCCACCTCAACATTAGGAGGAGCTTCCTGACAGAAAGGGCTATTTGAACAGTGGAACACACTCCCTCAATGGAGAATGATGGAGTCTCCTTCTTTGGAGTCCTTTAAACTGAGTCTGGATCAGCAGAATCAGACTGAATTCACAGTGGGCCAGTCTCAATGCTTCAGGAAAGAAGCATCTTTCCAAAGTCACAATAGTCCTGTCTCAATCCTTCATGCAAGGAGCATCAGCCTGAGATCACAATTTGGACAGTCTCAATGCTTCGGGTAAAGAGCACCAGCCTGAAGTCATAATAGTCTCATCTCAGTCTTTCAGGCAAGGAACCTCAGGGTGAGATCACAATAATCCCGTCTCAATGCTTCAGGCAAGGAGCATCAGACTGAGGTCACAATGGGACAGTCTCTATCTCTCAGACAAGGGGCATCAGCCTGAATTTGCAATGTGAGATCTAGAGTCAGTCCTGTGCTCAAAAAATAAAACCCATTTGAAACAAAAGAAGCTTTACTGATGAATCCAGGCAGAAACATCCATTAACACCTTTTGGCAAAGTCTGAAGTCCAAAGGAACTTGCTCAACCCCTCCCTAAGCCAGCCCCCAATTCCCAAGCGAAAGCAACACAAGCGGAGGTTGCATAGATACCAAGGTTGTGTATACTTCCCTTCCCTTCTCCCAGACAGACTCACCTTGAAGAGCGGTGTTCTCAAACCAGCTTCACTCCTCCTTAATAACCAGTCTCAAGCGGCAACCCTATCCCTCTTTCCAAACAGCCTCCTTCATCTAAAAGCCATTCCATCTGTCTTTCTAACATTTCCCACTACAGGCTTTCTATAACCCATCACTCTACACTACCTACTATGAACCACAACTATAACTCCTACTTTAACTCTAATAATCAAACCCTAATATTTTTACCCTTTATGACAGAACTCTTATACACTGTTTCTGACACTCAATGGGCCAGTCCCAATGCTTCAGGTATACAGCACCAGTCTGAAGTGACAATTCTCCCATTTCAACCTTTCAGGCAAGGAGCATCAGCCTGAGGTTGCAATGGGCCAGTCTCAGTCCTTCAGGTAAAGAGCACCACCCTGAAATCACAATAGTACCTTCTCAATCCTTCATTCAAGGAGCATCAGACTAAAGTCACAATGAGCCAGTCTCAATGTTTCAAGCTAGAAGCATCAGCCTTAGGTTGCAATGGTCACGTCTCAAACCTTCAGGTAAGCAGCATTAGCCTAAATTCAAAATGGTTCCATCTCATTGCTGCAGGCAAGGAGCATCAGCCTGAAATCACAATATGTCATGAATCCCTCTATTCATGCATTTATTCATTTAGGAATTCATGCCATAAGGGTTATATGTTTAGGTTTAAATTAGAGTTAAGATAGATGGGATTTATGGTGGGTTAAAATAATATGTTTTAATATGGGCTTTAATAGAATATACTAGCAAGAGGTAGGGAGATCATGGCTAAAGAATGTGATTGTTTGCTAGGATTGGAATGTGTGGGAATCATCCTTCTAACAGAAGCTTGGGTTTAAAAGACTGGTCTCTGTAAAAGAAGGGAGAACATAGAGAGTTATTGATATTGTTATATTGTATTATGTTGTTATGGGTTTATGCTTATTATATTTTCATATTATCATATTAGATTGGGACTGATGGGGTTTCATATTATATATATATAGTTAATCATGAATCCTGGATGGGAGAACACTGCGTGGGAACAGGCTATCCAATTAATTAGCTTTATTGGTTAATGGTGTGGGGTTAATTGATATGGTTATAAAAGTGATATGTTTATACTTTCATTCCTGACAAAAAAGTCACTTCTATTGCATGTATCTTCTTCAATAAAAGCTGCTCCTTTTTCAAAGTACTGCCTTTTGTGTTGCAAAAGCGGCTGCAATTAGGAGCCTAACAAATATCTATCTCTTCCCCCCCCCCCATTCACTCTGCTATCCCAACATAGTCAAATGGAATCCAGGTAAAACGAGGTACTTGTAATAGGGACCCATAAACTGGAAATGGAGTTATGTCAGCCAGTTCTGGATGGGGTCATAATTCCCCTAAAAGACTCTGTCCGCAGTTTGAGAGTGCTCCTGGATTCATTACTTCATCTGACGGCTCAGGTGGATGCGACAGTCAGGAGCATTTGTTATCGGCTTCACCTGATACTCCAACTGAGCTACTTCCTGGAGCAGGGAGACCTTGAAACAGTAGTACATGCGCTGCCTCTCCCTCCCCCTGACCCTTACCCTTGCCATCGTTACTGTTATGGAAATTGCTATTGATGCATCTATCGTTCCTGCCCTCCCCCTCCCCTTCAGAAAACAACCTATTTCTTATCCGAAAAAACTTTTTTACTGTATTGTGTTTGGAATGTTTTAAATGTTCTTGCTATTTAATAGCTTTTTAGGTGTTGATTAATGTACTTATAATTGAGAGGAGGGTTGGGGCTGTGGGTCTCTCTGTTGGTACTCCTCTGCAGGGTTGTTGTGAAGGAAAAGGTAAGTATGTGAGGGAGGGTGCCTATTCCGGATCCTGTGGGCCTATAAACCTAGTTCCCAGGTTGCCAGGGGATTGCCAGAGGTTTGAGGTCCCTGTGTCTCCCTCCTCTTGGCTTTGGCCTAGATTTTGACTCCTCTTCCCCCCCCCCAGAGCCCCCTCCCCCAGGACTCCAGAGAACACTCCCCCCCCCAATGTTGTTTCCAATGCTATTGAACCCTATCCTTTGTGATGCTTTCTATTTGGCACAAAACCCTTCCCCAAATGAGGGGTCAGAAGGGAAGGTCTGTCCTCTGCCCCACTTTTCAGGAGGAAGGGAGCTCCTCAAAGCCCTTTTTACCTTTGGATCTCACTCCCCTCCATGGCCATGCCTCCCTCCAAGAGTCCCCCCGCCCTCTCTTCTCAAAATAACCCCCAAGTACCTGGCCCCCAAGGAATCCCCCAAGGGGGCAGGGAAGGAAAGAGGGGGAGGATTCTTTGGGGGGGAGAAAGAGGGGTTTCCTTCCTTCTTATAACCCCTCAAGAGCCCCCCCCCCATAAGACGCTCCAGCCATTCCTCTGAAGGGCTCTCCCCACTTCCCTCCCTCCCTCAAAACAGACTGTGAGGGCAGCCATGGCTTCACGGGCTAAGACTGTGCATGCGCATATGGCCCCAAAAGACCCTCCTCAGCATGCACAGGGATTGCTAGGGCCTAGATGCTGCTGCTTATTCCGCTGGCAGCCTTTGCAGGAAAGGAAGGTATGCGCTGGGGGTTAAGTGGCCTCCCCTTCCTTCCCTCCTTTCTTCCTTTGAGGAGATAGCAATGGAGTCCAAGGTGCAGAGCTGGACTCAGGAGGGAAAGTCAGGAAAGGAAGGCTCTGATTTGGAAATAAAGCTCTCTCTGTGTATCCTGTATCTGTGTGTGTGTGTGTGTGTGTGTGTGTGTGTATGTGTGTATTTGCCTCTGCTGTTGTTATGGCTGGGAATGGAGCTGAGGACTGAGGAGAGAAGAAAGGTTCAGTTTGGGCAAATTCAGAACTTCTGTGCATCAAAGAGTCCAGTGAATTGAAATAGCAAAGAACTATGCTATACATAGAAATTCAGTGTAAGCCAGAACTGGCCACTCCAATCCAAACACTATATTAAAACCCCAAAACCTAAAATATCACCCTCTTCCAAATTTAGCCCCCACCTCTAATTTGCACAGTCTATGCCCCACAGGTAACAAGGCCCCTTTGCAATTTCCACAAACTAGCCCTTTCTTTTAATACCAGCCTCCAACTTTCTTCAGCCAACATCCCACAAATTCCAAAAGCTATCATTCCCATAACTCATATATAACAAATCCCAGCCCCCCAACTACCTAAACTATTCCATGACCCACAATTTGCAACCCAAATAATTATCTACATATACTATTACCAATAAAAACCCAAAATTAACAAAATACAACCTTAGAACATAGAGATAGATAAACCTTACAAGCAAAATACAAAGGCCTTTTCTTAGCACCACTAGATTGAAAATATATTTTTTATATTCCTTATTGACAAAAATAATATTACAGTAGAGTCTCGATTATCCGACATAAACGGACGGCTGACAGTTGGATAGCCGAAAATGTTGGATAATCCGGAGGGTCCAAGAAAAGCCTTGAAATGTCTATGAATTGCAAACGTATTGAAGTTTTATTGCAGTAACAATAAAAGTAACATTGCAGTAACGTTATAGGAATAACATTGTAATGTATAAACAGTCCTCTAAAAATGTAAAGAAATCACTGACCAACATTTTGATGTACAATATGTACTGTATAAACAGTTCAGTCCTCTGAAAATGTAAAGAAATCACTGAGTAGTGACATTGGATAATCTTTAATGTTGGATAATCGAAGGTTGGATAATCGAGACTCTACTGTAGTTCACTACAGGGATTTTTGTGGCTTCTCTCCTGTGTGGACTCTCTGATGTCTCACTAGGTTTGGCTTCAGAGAAAAACATTTCCCACAATGCTGACATTTGTATGGCTTCTCTCCGGTGTGGACTTTCTGATGTGTCTCTAGGTTTGACTTCCGGGAAAAACATTTCCCACAATGCTGGCATTTGTATGGCTTCTCTCCTGTGTGGATTCTCTGATGTGTCACTAGGTGTGACTTACAAGAAAAACATTTCCCACAACGCTGGCATTTGTATGGCTTCTCTCCAGTGTGGATTCTCTGATGTATCACTAGGTGTACCTGCTGAGAAAAACCTTTCCCACAATGCTGGCATTTGTATGGCTTCTCTCCTGTGTGGATTTTCTGATGTTTCACTAGGACTGACTTCCAAGAAAAACATTTCCCACAATGCTGGCATTTGTATGGCTTCTCTCCTGTGGACTCTCTCATGACTCAAGTGTTCTTCTGTAAAGATAGACAATGACAGATGAGACTGAAAATCAGAGTTATGAGAGGAGGGTGTTACCCCATGATTTAGCCCTCATTAATCCCTCCTTATTAGGGATTAAATTAAGAAAGTTTCTGTGAGTAACTGAAGCATGACCCTGCTGCTTATGGCCCTAAATACATGGAACGATTGTATATTTACTTGTAGGAGTTAACAAAGAAGAGATTGAAGCGGGTCTACCTTAAGGGAATCACTGGAAGGAGATATTCAGAGAAAGGACTGTTGAAAAAAATATTCCATTAAACATGTGCAAAAATACTTTGATTGACAGGTGGCATCATATCCTGTGAGACTGCCATATAGTGCTGAGTGAGAGCCCAAGGCATGATGGAAGCTAACTGCAGAGGTCACTTCATGCTGCTTGGCACCAGGAGATGACTCACAACCAATACAGTATGCAGCTCACATGCGGATTTGTGTGGATTGGATTGGAGTTGTGTGTACAAGGGATGTTGAAGATGATGGGATTCAGAGAGGAGAGCTTGCAAATATTTGTATTATTTTGCAACTCAGGAAAAAGAACCTACAATGATTGCGATGAAATCAACTGTTTTTGTGACATATTTTTAAGTGTGAAAAGTGGTCAGTGCTTTGCCAATATCTATATATCTGGCTATTTACTTCCGTACTCTGCTATGTTATTGCTGAGCTGCATCTGGGAGTGTCACCCTCAGATTGTAGAGTAAACTGGCTTTTGAACACAATCGAAATTCGGAGCCAAGAAGGACCCGAGATTCTATGTGCTAATGAAATTTGTCTGAGATATTTGCACCAAGGACCCATTGCATTCAATTTGGTTTCAGACCATTTTCTCCCACAGGAAACTTTCTAAAGTGATTTAAACCTTTTTGAACACACGGTTACATGGATCTGTAATTGGTTGACTGGCTGAACCCAAAGGGTGCTCAATAATGGCTCCATTTCATCTTGGAGAGAAGTGACCAGTGGGGTCCCATAAGGTTCTGTCCTGGACCCAGTGCTGTTCAACATCTTTATCAATGACTTGGATGACAGAATTGAGGGTATACTTATCAAATTTGCAGATGACACCAAATTAGGAGGAGTAGCTAATACCCCTGAGGACTGGATCAAACTTCAGAATGACCTTAATACATTAGAAACCTGGGCCAATGCTAAAAAATTGAATTTCAACACAGAGAAATGTAAGGTACTGCACTGAGGGCGGAAAAATGAAATGGACAGATATAGGATTATGGGGGACACCTGGCTGAATGAAACTACGTGTGAAATGGATTTTGGAGTCCAAGTAGACCACAAGTTGAACCTGAGTCAACAGTGTGATGCGGCAGCTAAAAAGGCCAATGCAATTTTTGGCTGCATCAATAGACGTATAGTGTCTAGAACAAGAGAAGTAATAGTGCCACTCTACTCTGCTTTGGTCAGAGCCCACCTGGAATATTGTGTCCAGTTCTGGTCACCAAAATTCAAAAAGGACAGAACAATGGAAGCAAGGCACAGGAAAAGAGGTTCCACCTAAACATTAGGAGGAACTTCCTGACAGTAAGAGCTATTCAACAGTGGAATATATTCCCTCAGAGCATGGTGGTGTCTCATTATGGTTATTATTATTATTATTATTATTATTATTATTATTATTATTATTTTCTAAAGCACTCCTTCTTTGAAGGGTTTTTAAGGTCTTTGAAGGTATTTAAACAAAGGCTGGGTGGTATCTGGTGGGGATGCTTTCAATGTGTATTTCTTCAGGGCAAGCGGTTGAACCAGATGGTCCTTGTGTTCTATTCCAGCTCTATGATTCTATGATTCTAAAGTGGAATCATAGTGCCATGATTATGTAGTATGAAAGGGACCTCAGTCTTCATAGGAAAGGCAATGAATTCAGCTTCCTTACCCACAGAGGCCAAATTCTTGTAATTCTCCATCATCACATAATTGTACATAAGTCGCTGCTTCTTTGTCAACAGTTTCCATTCGTCCTCAGTGAAATATATTGCCACATCTGCAAAGGTCACCTGCAACAGAAAATAGCCTTCATCCACAGAGTGATTAAGCAAAAGGGGAGGAAAGCACATGGTGATCCAAATATTATTTGATCACTTTAGAATTCAGTCCAGGGAATAAACTTTAAATGCTGTCAGCAAGAAAAAAGCTACTGCTGTTGAGATCCAGTTTGTCTTGAATTTTTTCAATACACAATATAATTTAGGCCATAGCTGGGATATTGAAGATGGATTAGCATACTGAGTATCCCAAAACATGCAGTACATTTAGCCACCAAAGAATTATGGTGCCTTTAGACATTTCTTGCAACATTTCAGAGGCAAACATCATTTTAATAACAGTTCTGGAGAACACTCTGGGCTTGAAGCCCACTGGGCCCACCCCATATTTAGATCCAAAGATGTTCTTCCATATCCTCCAACATTTCACAGATTGGAAAAGTAAGACACATGTGGACAAACAACCCAGAAGGCAGTGAAGATGGCCAAAGTTGTTTATGAGGAAGATCACACAAGCTAGGAAGGCACAGCAGTTTGCTTTGGTTTCAGCCTCCAGGGAAGGGCCATATCCTACCTCCTTCTTTCCTCTTCTCTCCCCACTTTTGAGTTGATGGGCTGCAAACTCAATTGCACTCAGGAACTGAAGTGAGCTGAGAAGGGGGAAAGTGGGAGAGGAGAGAGCAACCGGGACATTTTTAAAAGTCCATGAAGAAGTGGGTTACAGAGGATTAACCAGGACTGTCTCTGCCAAACTCAGACAGTATTTGATTTGCTTCCTTTCGTAAATTGGCCCAGCAATGACACAGATGAAGCTAATAGGATAGTGACTCACCAAAGAGCTGTTGTACCTCGGCATCCTCTTTCTGTTGGAGCGCAACTCCCTCTGCTTGGCCTCTGTGTCGGCCATCAGGTGGGCAGGGGGTCCTGGTGGCCCTGCACTTGGTCACTTCCAACAAGAGAGGCCCCAAAGCCGTGTACAAGGAGGCCGAGATTGAGTTCCTGAGAAAAGGGACCAGGGTTAGGATTGGCTTGGCAAGAAACCCTACAGCACTCAAAAACACAGAGAATGGCATCCTGCTGGTGACACACACAGATGACATATGCCTAGGGATGCCATATCCTGATGGCCCCTGGGACAATTCTGCTTTTGGGCCCCCCCTGCCTGCTCTGGTCCAGTTCCCCCCCAACCCCGGCCTTTGTCCCGCCTCTGGGCCGGCCCCGCTCATGCGGCCATTGCCGCGGCCGCTAACCCACCTCCTCCTCCTCTTCTTGGGCAGCGCCGCCCTCCTGCTCCTGGGCAGCGCCGCCTTCCGCCTCCACGCCAGTGCTGCCGCTGCCGCCGCCGCTGCCACACACCCACAACAGGGCTTTTCCGCACACGCGCGGGGCTAGGACAGAGGAACTTGTCCCCTTGGGCCAGCCAGCCATTGGCCAGCTGGCCAAAGGGGACAGGCTCCTTTTCCCTTGCACGCACCAGCCCGGCCGCAGCATGGGCCAGCAGCAGCGTGCGCACATCCTTCACATGAGTGCCCTCGTGCTGGGCTTCCCAAGGAGCCCTTGCACCGAGGAGGAGGAGGATGAAGAGGAGGAGGAGGTGGAAAGGTGAGTCAGTGGCCATTTCAGGTCTGCCTTGGGGTTTTCTTAAATTAATTTTTAAAAATATAAAATATTTAATTTTTGTTTTTTTTTATTTTATTAATTTTTATTATTGCTTTTTTATTTTATTTCATTTATTTTTATTATTGCTTGTTTTTATTTTATTTTATTAATTTTATTGTTGTTTTTTATTTTATTAATTTTTATTATTGCTTGTTTTTCATTTTATTACATTAATTTATATTATTAAATATATACACCCTTGCCTTGTTTTTCCCCCCATTATTTTTTATTATTAAATATATGCAAGTGCATTTTCTGTGTATTTATGGCGCTTTGAATGCTAACAAGTCTGCCTTTCTTGGACAATTATAGTGATGATGATGATGGTGGTGGTGGTGATATTGATATCAACAAGCCTCTGAGGCACGGCCAATGTAACTTGCTGTGATTTTTACAAACTCATGCGCAGTGAAGAAAAACCACAGTCCCTTGCCCAAGTAATTTTAATAATAATAATAATTTGTTTTATTTATATACCGCTATTCCAAAGATCATAGCGGTGAACAGCAAGTAAGCTAATTAGCAAGTAAGCTAATTTGCCCCCAACAGTCTGGGTACTCATTTTAGCGACCTCGGAAGGATGCAAGCCTGAGTCGAGCTTGGGCCCTTTTGCTGGTCTTGAACTCGCAACCTTGTGGTTTTGAGTGAATGGCTGCAGTACAGGCATTTAACCACTGCGCCACCACTGAGAAGTACAGTGGAACCCGAGGGCAAGTCCATTTCTGCCATCTGTCTAAGAATAATGCCAAAATGTCCTCCATTTTTATCATGCCTAAAAACATGCATTTATGTTAACATTTTTAAAAAAAACCTCAATTTTTTGCACGTCCTCCATTTTTATAAAAATGTGTCCTACATTTGTCCCAGTTTGGAGGTACTGACTTATGGCAACCCTATATATGCCTCCTTTGTGCCGATGCATATTTGGGCATCCCCTTCCTCCCTCTGCACCAAACAATGCTTCCTAGACCTAGCATAGATTCACTGGAGCTCTCCTACACAACAGATACTCCATGTCTTCTTGGAGTGATGGGGGGGATTAAGGGATGGGAAACTGGAGAGGGCCCTGGTTATGTCACCATAGATAGATGTGAAATGAGTGCATAATAAACAAACAAACAAACAAACAAATAATCTGCTGAAACTTCCAGATGTCCCCAGTGCTTTTCCCCAGCATCAGCCCGTTTCCCAAGAAGGCTGCATCCGCACACTGCTTTAACCGCTCAGTGCTAGGGAATCCTGGGATTTTACCTTTGGACATTTAGCCTTCTTTGCCAGAGAGCTCTCATGCCAAAAAACCCTTAAAAATCCCAGGATTCCACAGGATGGAGCCAGGAGAGTTAAAGTGGTTTCGAACTGGATTATTTCTGCAGTGCAGATACAGCCTGAGTCGGCTGTAAAAGGGCAGAAGCACCCAAGTCTTGTTTTTACCTTCCTAATAATGGTTTTCCTTTAAAAGAAATAAGCAGTCTGCTTATCAGTCTAATCCTTATTTTTGTTGTTCTTGTTTGTTTCTATGTTTATTTGGTAATAATATGAGATGGTCTGGTCTGCCTCCTTCCTTCTTCCCTGAAAATCTCTTCATAAGGAAACTGGGGAGACTTTTAAAACATCCCAAAGGAGCTACTTTTGGCCTTTTTGGGGGACTAGCCTCCTCTTAGAAGCCAAAGCCCAATGTTTGTGAAGAATAAGAATAAGGCTTGTATTAAAACTATCCTCCCCATTTCTGATCCCTTTTAAAACCCATGTTCCCTAGAAGGTTCAGAGCTGTGTAATAAGAAAACCCTCTCAGAAAGAGACACAAAGAGACACACTTCCTTCCTTTTGGCCCAAGGAGCCTGGCCTCCTTCTCTCTCTGGAGCCTCAGGAGGGAAAGAGAAACCTCTGTTCAACTGAGGCCTCAGAGAAGGTTCTGGAATATTATTCCCCACAGTCACAAGCAGCACAAAATGGCCACCGGAAGAGGAAAAGGCCACCAGAACACAAAATGGCTGCCAGAACTTAAAATGGCAGCCGGAACACAAAATGGCCGCCTCTGCGTCAGCACTTGGCAGTTGTCAGTTTGAGGACTTCAGGGGAGAGAGAGAGACTGAGGGGAAGAGTGGAAGGGGGTCCTGGACAGAGGGGGCCTTGGGAGATATAGAGCCTCCTGATATATTCGGACTTTGCTTCCTAACAAAGGGGTTTTTGGCTTATAAAGGATTTGGGGCAAACTGCCAATGAGATTGAAAGTGTATTTCCTGGACTGGATCTCCCAGCATCCACATGGCCAAAAAGAGGAGGGATCCTGCCCTGCAGTAAGGCCCCTCCAATCCCTATGAACTGATGACTACAACTCCCAAGTTCTTTCTTTCTTTCTTTCTTTCTGGTCTGGTCTCTCAGGCCTTATATCTCCTTCTCACGGAAGCTTCCAGAAGACCCTTTATCTTGCTCTCTGATTGGTCAAGAGAGCCTTCCATAGCACTGATGTCTTTCTGTGTTTGCATAAACCTTCCTTTACTGCCAGAAGAAGACCTCCATTGACTGGAGCCCAGTCATTACACAAACACTTCAAGGGTTTGTGCCCAACGACAACTAAACCGCTTCTAAACTGCGTCCAAACCGCTCCTAGTCTCCTGGACGCTCAGAAATGCCTCGCAAACGAAGCCGGAAGCTGTGTACCGTAAGTGGAGAGACAAGACGCGTGGCTTAAGGAAAGCTAGAGTGTCCGGCAACAGCACCGTCTCTGTGCCTGGAGCCATTGCAGGGGAATTTCCATCCTTGGAGCCAAATGGGGCAGAGGAGCCTGTCCTTGACGATTTAATCATTGCTGAGAAGAAACAACATATTCAACAGCAACCATGCCCTCCAGACTTTGTGACCAAACCATGCCTTTCAACAGCCCATACTGTTATCTCAGTGTATGAACTCTTAGACAAAAAACTGGAAATCAACTGGAGCGTCTTAAACTCACCTTTGATAACTTTATACCAAAAGCTACAGCTCTAAAAGAAAGCTTGGGTCAATCCAGCAGCAAAGGACCCAGAAAGTAAGGAAAGCTGGGCTGCAAAGAGAACAGAATCCATGATTCTAGGAGCAGTTCAGCAGCTGTTTCAAAGGAGCTGGGAAAGAAAAACGCAAAAATGCTGCAAATGGCCTAGAATTGACCAAGCAATGGCAGATGGAGTTCCTATAGAGCTATTAGACTTTCTGTGAGCCAACCTCTACATAGACACCCCTATAGCAAAGTCCAATGTTTGTGAAGAATAAGAATAAAGCTTACATTAAAACTATCCTCCTCGTTTCTGATCCCCTTTAAAACCCATGTTCCCCACAAGGAGCAGAGCTGTGTAATAAGAAAACCCTCTCAGAAAAGAATCATAGAATCATAGAATCATAGAGTTGGAAGAGACCACTAGGGCCATCCAGTCCAACCCCCTGCCATGCAGGAAATCCAAATCAAAGCATCCCTGACAGATGGCCATCCAGCCTCTGTTTAAAGACCTCCAAGGAAGGAGACTCTATCACCCTCTGAGGGAGTGCATTCCACTGTCGAACAGCCCTAACTGTCAGGAAGTTCCTCCTAATGTTCAGGTGGAATCTCTTTTCCTGTAGCTTGCATCCATTGTTCCGGGTCCTGTTCTCTGGAGCAGCAGAAAACAAGCTTGCTCCCTCTTCAATATGACATCCCTTCAAATATTTAAACAGGGCGATCATATCACCTCTTAACCTTCTTTTCTCCAGGCTAAACATCCCCAGCTCCCTAAGTCGTTCCTCATAGGGCATGGTTTCCAGACCTTTCACCATTTTTGTCGCCCTCCTTTGGACACGCTCCAGTTTCTCAATGTCCTTTCTGAATTGTGGCGCCCAGAACTGGACACAATATTCTAGGTGGGGCCTGACTAGAGCAGAATACAGTGGCACTATTACTTCTCTTGATCTAGACACTATACTTCTATTGATGCAGCCTAAAATAGCATTGGCCTTTTTAGCTGCCGCATCACACTGTTCACTCATGTTCAACTTGTGGTCTACTTGGACTCCTAGATCCCTTTCACACGTAGTTTCATTCAGCCAGGTGTCACCCATCCTATATCTGTGCATTTTATTTTTCCGCCCTAAGTGCAATACCTTACATTTCTCCGTGTTGAATTTCATTTTGTTAGCTTTGGCCCAGCTTTCTAGTCTATTCAGGTCATTTTGAATCTTGATCCTGTCCTCTGGGGTATTAGCTATTCCCCCTAATTTGGTGTCATCTGCAAATTTGATAAGTATGCTTCCAAGAGATACAAAAGACACACAAAGAGACACACTTCCTTCCTTTTGGCCCAAGGAGCCTGGCCTCATTCTGACTCTGGAGCCTCAGGAGAGAAAGAGAAGCCTCTGTTCAACTGAGGCCTCAGAGAAGGTTCCGGAACATTATTCCCCACAGACACAAGCAGCACAAAATGGCCACCAGAACACAAAATGGCTGCCAAAACACAAAATGTCAGCCTCTGCCTCAGCACTTGGCACTTGTCAGTTTGAGGCCTTCAGGGGAGAGAGGGATACTGAGGGAGGAGAGTGGAAGGAGTGAGGAGGAATGGCCACTCTTGAGTCCGAAGCAGACATTTTTATATAACGAAGTGATGATGGAAACCTATGAAAACCTATCCTCTCTGGGAAAGGAACTTGGATCATTTGCTCTTCCTTCTGAAGAGGGGGGTCTTGCATGCTACATACATGGCACTATGATTCCACTTTAATGGTCAAAGCAACATCCTTGGAATCTTGGAATTTGTACTTTACTTTATGGAGCCACTAGAGCTCTCTATCTGATGATTGTAAATGCCCTTTGCTAAACTGCAAATCTATCCTAGGAAAGAACCATGGCACTTAATATGTTTTGTGTCCCAATGCTGTTCAGTACATCCCTTAGCAAGTTTTCAGGTCTTTTTTATCTATGTTTCAGTGTTTCTATGTTCTGGACAGCCTTCCAATATCCTTTCTTGGCCCTACAATGGCTCAGATTGATGATAATAGGATGCTGGGGGATATTGAGGAGGTAAACATTATGCCTTTTTTCCCCAGGTGATCCAATGGGGGTCCCTTTGAGATCCCTGTGGGCCCAGTCTGGCTGCCCAATCCTCAATAGCTGTCCAGCCCTGTCTTGGAGGTGTCTTCAGGCTGTTTGAAGGCTCCTCTCTGCAGCCCTATCCTCACCAAAACTGGACTCCACTTCCCAGACCCTTCCTAAGCCATTCCAATAGATTAATTGCATATATTTATTATCCTACCCTTCTCACCAGATGGGACTGAAAGTGTCTCTTTCCTGCACTATTCTGTTTCTCTCTTATCTGTGTGTAAGAGAGAATGTGAAATATGGAATGACAGGGAAGAGATGCTGAAGGTGAAATGCTCAAGCAGTGCAGATGGGCCTGAGAGCAGATGGGAAAGATGGAGAGGGGAGGGAGAAATGGAAGGAGATCAGGCATCTGGAAGTGTGGAGGAGAGGGAAGGAACAAGCAAAGGCTAGCTCTGTTTGGACAGGAAGGGAACTCTGGGAAAGTCCAGAATAGAGCCAGAAGAGGTGTCCATAAGAGAGGTAGAAGAGTATTGCGAGGTAGCCATGAATGTGGAAAATGATGACAACTGGTTTAAGTAAACTGGTGTGAACCAGCTCAAGTCCCTGTTTTCAGACTTTTGAAGGGATTCCATTTAGCAATTATGAGTAATATCTATGAAGAGAGGGAAAGGGACACCAAATCTCCTTTATCTCTCATGATCATTTTCCTTTGTTTAGTTTGCATAGCTCCATTGTAAATTCCAGAGGCCTCTCCTCTCTTAATGCTGAGATGAGTCTTGTCTGCCCCCTTTTTTATATAGAAGAGCCTGAGATTCATCAGGGAATGGAGACTGGAGAGAGACCTTACACATGCCAGCAGTCTGGAAAATGTTTTCCTCAGAAGTCAAACCTTTTGAGACATCAAAGAGTCCACACAGGAGAGAAACCATACAAATGCCAGGAGTGTGTCAAGTGTTTTGCTTCAGGTACCAACCTTACACACCACCATCGCATTCATACAGAAGAGAAGCTATAGAAATGAAAGACTGTAGAAAATGTTTTTCTTAGAATTTACACTTTTAGAGGCATCCAAAAATCCACATTAGAGACAAAGTGTATAAATGTTAGTAGTTGAAAATACAGTACTTGTTTGGAGAAGCAGCCTTCTTTTATTTTGTTGTATTTTGTAAAGGTCTATTGCAATCTTCATGCTACTTCTGCTACAAAATTTTTGGTTTGAAAGTATCTTGCCCTTATAGTGACATTCAATAAACATTTGCATTAAATGAAGCATTCTCATTCTCCATTGCATATTTTGAATCTGCGAAAGACAGCATTAATTATGGAACATCAGTATTTTATTTTTAAAAAATTAATTAAAAATCAGAAACTATAACTATAAAACTTAACTCATCAGTCAACAAACATACAAATAAAAGATACAAATACAATGTACATATGTCACTTCCACTCCTCTCTGTTGGTTCTTATATTTATGTATACTGACTTTTATATAAACCTTATTTATAAAAAAAATTCTTAATTGTTTTGCATATATACATGTTAAAATGGTGATTTCTACATTTCCTTAAATACTTTATTTTATATCTATTATTCCTTTATTGCCTTATATACATACATATTAATCTGTATTTCTATGTCCTTATCCTTGATCATATATATGTACGTATGTATCTGAAGTCGAAACCTATATCGTAGTCTATCATGGTTAGCGGCCCAGGGGGGACCGGCGGTGACACTTTTGTTACGCCGGATAATCAATACATCTTTCAGGGATGGACAATTTCCATCGGATCTTAAATTGGCCATAGTAAGACCGATCCTAAAAAAGCCCTCCCTTGACCCCCTGGTTCATAATAATTATCGGCCTGTGTCGCTGCTACCATTTTTGGGAAAGGTGATCGAAAGGGCGGTTGCGATCCAGCTTCAGGCGGTCTTGAATGAAACGGATTATCTGGACCCATTTCAAACTGGCTTCCGGGCGGGTCACGGGGTTGAGACGGCCATGGTCGCCTTGGTCGATGATCTCCGTCTGAGCATCGACAGGGGAAGCGTGTCCCTGTTGGTGCTCTTGGACATCTCAGCGGCTTTCAATACCATAGACCATGGTATCCTTCTGGGGCGCCTGGCTGAGGTGGGAATCGGGGGCACTGCGCTCCAGTGGTTCCGTTCCTACCTCTCTGGGAGGTCCCAGATGGTGCAGCTGGGGGACGTGTGCTCCAGCGAGCGGGCCCTTAAAACCGGGGTCCCTCAAGGAGCCATTCTGTCCCCCATGCTATTTAACATTTACATGAAACCGCTGGGAGAGATCATCCGGAGACATAGGGCGCGGGGTTATCAGTACGCTGATGACACCCAAATTATTTTCTCTATGTCTCCGACTGATGCAGTGACTGGGGATGGCGTCTCTCCTCTCGTGGCCTGTCTGGAGTCAGTAATGGGCTGGATGAGGGAAAACCGACTCAAACTTAATCCAGAGAAAACGGAGGTGCTAGTGATAGGTTCCCCTGGTCCAGGAATGGCGGTGGTTCCACCTGTCCTGAATGGGGTCACGCTCCCCGTGAAGGACTCCGTGCGCAGTCTGGGGGTGCTTCTTGACTCGTCCCTTCACCTGACTGCTCAGGTGAATGCGACGGTCAAGAGTACCTGTTATCAGCTTCGGCTGATTCGCCAGCTGCGCCCATACCTGGCCCAGAGGGACCTTGAAACTGTCGTACACGCTCTGGTAACTTCGAGACTGGATTTCTGCAATGTACTCTACATGGGGCAACCCTTATACCAAACTCGGAAGCTGCAAATGGTGCAGAACATGGCAGCGCGGCTGGTCACTGGTGCTCCCAGGACCAGCCATATAACACCTGTGCTTAAAGATCTCCATTGGCTGCCCATCCGCTTCCGAGCGCAATATAAGGTGTTGGTTATTACCTATAAAGCCCTAAATGGCTTGGGCCCAGGATTCCTGAAGGACCGCCTCTCCTCGTACATTCCGCCTCGCACCCTCAGAACATCTGGGCAGCAACTCCTGAAGGTGCCTGGGGCTAGGTTGGCTGCTACTGCCAGAAGATCCTTTTCCACAGCTGCCCCAGCCCTTTGGAATAAGCTGCCCACGGAGCTCCGCTCATCTCCCACCCTGGCCCAATTTAGGAAGGGTCTCAAAACCTTCCTATTTAATCAGGCATTCCCCGACTAAATATCCTGTGGGCCTCCCTCCTCTCTCGTGGCCGTGAGGTTGGGCTAAGGGGTTTTTTATTGTTTTTAAGGATTGTTGTTTATGTTATATGTGTTTTTAACCTGTATGCTGTTTGCACTTCGGTGCATTTTGTGAGCCGCCCTGATCGTTTGGAAGGGCGGGGTATAAATAAAAATTTTATTATTTATTTATTTAAGTTATCTCAGTCTATCTAACCCCCTAAATTACATGACATTGAGATTTCTTGTTATTCAATTTATTTTGCATATATTTCTTTGTATACCTTTCAAATCTTATCTATCTCAATATAATTTTATATATTCAGATGTTCATATAATTACAAGGATCTCAAGTAAGTTGCTATTTTTCACTAGTCTCTCTCAAAGTTTTCATCTAATCTGTTCCGTAATAATTGTGTCAATTTGTCATTCTCTATACACTCATATAGTTTATTGTACCATTCTGATAACATCTGAATTTTCTCTTATTTCCAGTATTTAGCATACATGTTTCTTGCTGCAGCAAACATATCAAATAAGGTCCTTCCATGTTCTTTTTCTAGTTTGTCATTTATTATTCCCAGTAAGAAAATTTCAGGTTTATTTTCTATTTCTATTTACAGAATATCTCCTTTCCAGCC
>JACSCI010000723.1:0-26753 GCA_016801065.1 Sceloporus tristichus
ATTGGGACAGTCCCAATGCTTCAGGCAAGGAGCATCAGCTGCCCTCAGTTAGCCTCAAATATCTTCCTCCTCCACATCTTTGTTATGCCCAAGTTTGTAAGGGCAACCTGTTTAACCTGAGAGCGTGTAATGAAAATTTCTCTTTCGGTGGACTTATTCAGAGCAGGGCTAACACAGATAGTGAGACACCAAATTTGGGTTTAAACACTATACAAGCAACATTTATTAAATCACAAAAATAATACAAACATTGATCTCTTTCATTCACTCCCACATTCATACAATATGCACACACACTTTCCTTCTGCCAGACACTGATCAGTTGTCTTCGAAGGCTGGGGATGACATTGTTGCTGCGCGGTTGGTGCCAACAAAATTAGGGTGAAAGCCAAGGATCCTTATACTTTTCTTGTTTGTGGCTTTTGGCTGCTGAAGTCTTCCAATATTGCAGCCCATTACTCAACTTCTCCTTTTTGGGAGGAGACAGCTGTTCAAACAGTTCACGCTGTTCAAAGGCAGGCTGTTCTGTTCAAATTAATCCATTGTCCTGTCAGTTCCTCTTTATTGCGACTCAGGAGAAAAGGCACCTTCCCGGTCATAGTTCGACACACCTGAACATCTCCCCACTTCAGCTTCCAAATTCCTCAGCCTTTCCTCGTCTCAGTTGCCAAACCCCTCCTTCCCATCAATGCTCTGTGTGCAACCATCTTGTTTAGGTCCTTAGCTTGTTTTAAAACACCATTCCTTGGTTCTTCAGCTTTGTCTTACATCTTTTGTCTTACATCTTTAACTTGGACACCATCCACTTCATAAGATCCTTATTTCCTTTCTGTCTTCCTCCATTCAATAAATGTCTACATGGGTTTCTTCTTTGCTGGGGTTCTTCTATCAAGGGACTCCCCCACTGCCAGGTCCCAGGCTGTCACTCTGCCCCCCAACGGCCTTCCTTTCCCCAGTCTGGGGCCGGAAACCCAAATCCTCCTCCAGTGGTGGCCTGGATGGTGTGAGCTTCAGGAGATTTCCCAGTCTTGGGCTTGGCTCCTAGTTCCTCTGAAGAAGGCACCTGCTCCTCCACCACCGGGATCTCCAGAACCACCGGGTTCCCCAAGAACTCTTCTTGTTCCTGGGTCTCCATTGGAGTTTTGAGACTTTGCAAACTGTGAGATCTGGAGTCAGTCCTGTGCTCAACAAATAAAACTCATTTGAAACAAAAGAAGCTTTATTGATGAATCCAGGCAGAAACATCCATTAACACCTTTTTGCAAAGTCTGAAGTCCAAAGGAACTTGCTCAACCCCTCCCTAAGCCAGCCCCCAATTCCCAAGCTAAAGCAACACAAGCGGAGGTTGCAGAGATACCAAGGTTGTCTATACTTCCCTTCCTTTCTCCCAGACAGCCTCACCTTGAAGAGCGGTCTTCCCAAGCCAGCTTCACTCCTCCTTGATAACCATCTACAGCTGCAACCCCATTCCTCTTTCCAAACACCCTCCTTCATATAAAAGCCACTCCATCTATCCTTCTATCATTTTTCATTACATGCTTTCTATAACCCATCATTCTACACAACTACTATGAACTACAACTATAACTCCTACTTTAATAACCAAACCCTAATATTTTTACTCTTTATAACAGAACCCTTATATACTGTTTCTGACACACAATGGGCCAGTCCCAATCCTTCAGGTATAAAGCACCAGTCTGAAGTGACAATTCTCCCGTCTCAATCCTTCAGGCAAGGAGCATCAGCATAAAGTCACAATGGGCCAGACTCAGTCTTTCAGGCAAGGAGCATCAGCGTGAAGTCATAATGAGCCTGAGTTGAAATTGAGCCAGTCTGAATCCTTGAGGTAAAGAGCACCATCCTGAAGTCATAATAGTACCATCTCAATAATTCAAGCAAGGAACCTCAGGCTGAGATCACAATGGTCCAGTTTCAATCCTTCAGGCAAGGAATATCAGCCTGAGGTTGCAATGGACCAGTCTCAATCCTTCAGGTAAAGAGCACCACCCTGAAGTCACAATAGTACCCTCTCAATCCTTCAACCAAGGAGCATCAGCCTGAAGTCACAATGGGCCAGTCTCAATGTTTCAGGCAAGAAGCATCAGCCTCAGATTGCAATGGTCACGTCTCAAACCTTCAGGTCACAATATGTCATGAATCCCTTTATTCATGCATTTATGCACAAAGATTGCTCAGGCCAGGCTGCTGCTGGTGCTGCTTCTTATTCTGCTGGGGGCCTTTGCAGGAAAGGAAGGTATGCTCTGGGGGGTCAGCGGCCTCCCCTTCCTTCCCTCATTTCTTCCTTTGCGGCGACCACAATGGAGCCCAAGGTGCAGAATTGGAATCAGGAGGGAAAGGCAGGAAAGGAAGGCTCTGATTTGGAAATAAAGCTCTGTCTGTGTATCCTCTCTGTTTGTGTGTGTGTTTACCTCTCCTGTTGTTATGTCTGGGTATGGAGCTGAGGACTGAGGAGAAAATAAAGGGTCAGTTTTGGGCAAATTCAGAACTTCTGTGCATCAAACAGTCCAGTGTGTTGAAATAACAAAGAATTTTATTGAGAACACATAGAAATTCAGTGTTTAAGCCAGAACTGCCCTCCCAAATCCAAAGAATATATTGAAACCCCAACACCTAAAATCCCACCCTCTTCCAAACTTAGCCCCCACCTCCAATTCCCTCAGGCTATGCCCCACAGGTAAAAAGGTCCCCTTTCCCATTCCCACAAACTAGCCCTTAATGTCAATACCTGCCCCCAACTTTCTTCAGCCAACATCCCACACATTGCAAAAGCTATCATCCCCATAACTATTCTAGTCAGCTCTAACAAATCCCACCCCCCATATACCTAACCTATACCACGACCCACAATTCCCACCAAAATTTACAAACCAAAGTAATTAACTATACTATTAGGAATTAAAACCTTAAAATAACAAAATACAACTTTAAAACACAAACAGACATATCGACAGAGAAAGCTTACAAGCAAAATCACATGGGCCTTTTCTTAGCACCACTGGATTGAAAAATACAGTGGTACCCCGGGATACGAATGCGCCGCGTTACGAAATTTCCGGGTTACGAAAAAAATCAATTAAAAAAAATAGTTCCGGGTTACGAAGGTTATTCCGGGTTACGAAAAAATTTTTGGTGCTTTTCGGCGCTATTTCGCACGAAATCGCGGCTTTTCCCCATTAGCGCCTATGGCTTTTTCGGCTAGCAAAAGTTTCCGGGTTACGAAAGCGGCGGCGGAACGAATTAATTTCGTAACCCGGGGGCCCACTGTACAGTATATGGTTTGTATTCATTATTGACAAAAATAATATTAATTCATTACTGGGATTTGTTTGGCTTCTCTCCTGTGTGGACTCTCTGATGTGTCACTAGGATTGATTTATAAGAAAAACATTTCCCACAACGCTGGCATTTGTAAGGCTTCTCTCCTGTGTGGACTCTCTGATGTATCACTAGTTGCGCCTTTGAAGAAAAACATTTCCCACAATGTTGGCATTTGTGTGGCTTCTCTCCTGTGTGGACTCTCTGATGTCTCACTAGTTTTGACTTCAGAGGAAAACATTTCCCACAATGCCGACATTTGTATGGCTTCTCTCCTGTGTGGATTCTCTGGTGTGTTACTAGGATTGACTTCAAATAAAAACATTTCCCACAATGCTGGCATCTGTATGGCTTCTCTCCTGTGTGGACTCTCTGATGTGCCAATAGGTGTGACCTCCAAGAAAAACCTTTCCCACAATGCTGACATTTATGTGACTTCTTTCTTGTGTGGATTCTCTCATGACTGACAAGTGATTCTGTAAACAAAGAAAATGACAGACAAGACAATCTCAGTGTTAACAGAAGAAGATGTTACCCCAAGATTTAGCCCCACGTTCACCCCTCCCTATTTCAGATTAGATTAATAAAGTTGGTGTGAGTGACCTGAGCATGACCCTGTTCTGGATACCCCCAAATCCATATAATGATTGTATCCTTACTCGTAGGAGCTACCAAAGAAGAGATTGAGGGAACTTTGATGAAGGAATCATTGGAAGCAGATAGTCAAAGGACTGTTGAAAAAAAATCCATTAACCATGTGCAAAAATACTTTGATTGATTGGTGTCATCATATCCCGTGAGACTGCCATAGAGTCTTGAGTCAGAGCCCAAGGCATGATGCAAGCTAACTGCAGAGGTCCCTTCATGCTGTTTGGCTCCAGGATATGACTCACAACCAATAGAGTATGCAGCTCACATGCAGATTGGTGTGGATTGGATTGGAGTTGTGTGTACAAGAGATGGTAAAGTTGATGGAAGTCAGAGTAGAGCTTGCAAATATTTGTATTATTTTGCAACTCAAGAGAGAAAATCTCCAAGGATTTAAATGAAACCAATTGTGTTTCTGATTTATTTTTAAGTGAAAAGTGGCCAGTGCATTGCTAATATCGATATCTGGATATTTGTTTCCATACTCTGCTATGTTATTCTTGAGCTGCATCTAGGAGTGTCACCCTCAGATTGTGCTGTATATTGGCTTTTGAACGCAATAGGAATTCAGAGCCAAGAAGGACCAAGAGCCAGTGTGTTAATCCTTTTTGCCTGAGATATTTCCACCAAGCACCCAGTGAATTTAATTTAGTTTCAAACCATTCTCCCCCAGGAATCTTTCTAAAATGATAGAAACCTTTTTGAACACTCGGTTTCTACCCCAAGAAACAATTACAGTATAAATATCTGCCCTGCTTGACTGTTCTTTGACGTCAGTCCAATTACAGACAGAGAGTCTGTTGGTTTATATGGCTAAGCACCTCAATGCACTCACCAGCCCCACTTGCCATTAGAGTTACTGACTTCTCTCTCCTTTCTGGACCCTTAGCTATTGCAATCAAGACCCATCTAGGTAAAGTTTTACCATTAGCAAAGCCTCACACTATTCACCACTCCCACCTTTGTTACTAGTTCTTTTGTGTGTGTGTGAACACCTATATTTGTATATGTGTATATATTGCTTTCCCCCTAAATAAAACATAAAAACCTATTTCAAATGCCTTTGGAGTTCTCTGTGCTTCTGGGCCTGGAAGAGTTGAGCTGAATCCCAAGGTTGCTTTTGCCCCAACCAAACTATATGTCTGCTTTCAGCTAAGTACCACATTCCCCTAAAAGCATAGCACTTGGGAGTATCCTTCCCAGACTCCAGCATGTTTGGTAACAAAGGGCCTCTGGAATCAACCAAGGAACTAAGCAAGCTCAGGTAGGAAAAGAAACATTAGAGGACAAGCAGGTTTGTGTCCCCCTTTCCTCCCTTCATAGATAATACTCATAATTGCTTAATGGAACCCCTAAATATATCTACAAACAAGGATTTGAGCCAATTCTCAGACATTCTCTCAAACCAGTTCTTAAAATCTGTCAAGTTCATGGCTGCCTCCCAATCCCCAAGGCCCCTCTCCTTTGGTGTCTCTCCAATAGTGCCTCACTAAACTACAAATTCAAATATTCTACAGGATGTTGCTATCACAATTAAACTGCGCTTGAAAGGGATCTAGGACTCCTAAAGGCCAATGTGATTCTAGGCTGCATCAATACGAGTATAGTTTCTAGATCAAGGGACGTAATAGTGCCACTCTATTCTGCTTCGGTCAGGCCTCACTTGGAATAATACTGTGTTTTGTTCTGGGCTCCATAATTCAGTTGGAACATGTCCAGAGGAGGGCAACCAAAATGGTGAAGGATTTGGAAACCATCCGGCCCTATGAGGAGCAGCTTAGAGAGCTGGGTATGTTTACTCTGGAGAAAAGAAATTTAAGAGTGGATATGATATCCATGTTTAAATATCGGAAAGGGTTGTCGTATTGAGGATGGAGCAAGCTTGGTTTCTGCTGCTACAGAAAAAAGGAGACACCACAGTGGATGCAAGCCACAGGGAAAGAGGTTCCACCTAAACATTACTAGGAACTTTGGGACAGTAAGAGCTCTTCGACAGTGGAATATACTCCCTTAGAGTTTGGTGGAGTCCTCCTCTTTGGAGGTCTTTAAACAGAGGCTGGATGGTGCTTGGAATGTGTATTCCTGCATGGCAGAAGTGGGTTGAACTGGATGGCCCTTGTGGTCTATTCCAACTCTATGATTCTATAATGCTAGTGGATTCCGGTTCCTTACCCACAGAGGCCACATTCTCATAAGTCTCTATCATTATATAATTGTACATAAGCCGCTGCTTCTTCGTCAAGAGTTTCCATTCCTCCTCAGTGAAATATACTGCCACATCTGCAAAGGTCACCTGCAACAGAAAATAGCCCTCATCCAGAGAGTGCCTAAGCAAAAGGGGACGAAAGCACATGGTTCATCCCAAATATTATTTCATCACTTCACAATTCAGTACAGGAAATAAACTTTAAATTCTGTCAGCAAGAAAAACAAACTCCTGCCTTCGAGATCCAGTTTGTCTCGAATCCTTTCAATATAATATACAATATAATAAACAATATAATTTAGGCCATGGCTGGGATATAGATGATGGATTATGATACTCACTATCCCAACACATACAGTACATTTAGCCACCAAAGAATTATAGTGCATTTAGACGTTTCTTGTCACATTTTAGAATGAAATGTCTTTATTAAAAAACATTTCTGGGGAGCACTGTGGGCTTGAGGGCCACTGGACTCACCCCATATTTAGATCCAGAGATGTTCTCCCATAGCACCCAATATTTGACAGATTGGAAAAGCAAGACGCATGTGGACAAGCAACCCAGAAGGCGGTGAAGATGGCCAAAGTTGTTTATGAGGAAGATCACACAAGCTAGGAAGGGCACAGCAGTTTGCTTTTGCTTCAGCCTCCTGGGAAGGGCAATATCCTGCTTCCTTCTTTCCTCTCCTCTCCCCACCTTTGAGTTGATGGGGGGCAAACTGAATGACACTCAGGAACTGAAGTGAGCTGAGAAGGGGGAAAGTGGGAAGAGGAGAGAGCAACCAGGACATTTTTTAAAGCCCCTGAAAAAGTAGGATGACAGAGGATTAACCAGGACTGTCTCTGCTAAATTGGGAGAGTATGTTCTCTGTTTGCTTTCATGAACTGGCTCAGCAGTGACATAGATGGAACTAATTGTCAAGAACCTCGGCTCACCAAGGAGTTCTTGTAGGTTTGCATCCTCTTTGTCTTGGAGCCCAACTCCCTCCGCTTGGCCTCTGTGTCGGCCATCAGGTGGGCAGGGGTCCTGGTCGTCTTGCACTTGGGTCACTTTCAGCAAAAGGTGCCCCAAAGCTGTGTCCAAGGGGGCCAAGATCAAGTTCCTGCGAAAGAAGACCAGATATTTAAAAATGGCGTAAATTGGATCTCCTATAAAGAATTAATGCAAATAGATAGAACTAGGTATAGAGTAAAGACGTGAGAAGATCCTAATGATCAGGGTAATGATCTTTCATGGTTCTTTTACAGACAATTAAGAAAGCTCTTCCTAATGGATAAAAAACAATACGGTATTGGCAAATCAGACTCTGATCTAGAACAGGAAATAATGTGGAATAAAGATAACAGCATCCTGATAGTGACATACGCAGGTGACATGTACCTCCTTTGGGCCGATGCAGAGGTGGGTATCCCCTTTCTCCCTCTGCTTCAAACAAAGCCCCTGGACCTACCATAGATTCACTGCAGCTCCCCTACACAGCAGATACTCCATGCCTTATTAGAGTGGTGGGGGATTAGGCGATGAGGAGTTGAAGTGGGCCCTGGTTATGTCCCCGTAGCTAGATGTGAAATGAGTGCATCATAAATAAATAATTATATCATCTGCTGAAACCTCCCGAGGTCCCCAGTGCTTTCCCCCATCATCAGCCCCTTTCCCAAGAAGGCTGCAACCACACTGCAGAAATAAGGCACTTTGACACAGCTTTAAACACTCAGTGCTATGGAATCCTGGGCTTTTTTCCTTTGGGACACTTAGCCTTCTCTGCCAGAGAGCTCTGGTGCCACAATGAACTACAAATCCCAGGATTCCACAGGATGGAGCCAGGAGAGTTAATACACTTTAGAACTGGATTATTTATGCAGTGCAGATATATCCTGAGTTTGTTGTAAAAGGGCAGAAGCACCAAAGTCTTGTTTTTATCGTCCTAATAATGGTTTTCCTTTAAAAAAAAAAGGTGTCTGCTTATCTGTCTATTCCTTATTTTTGCTGTTCTTCTTTGTTTCTATGTTTATTTGATCATATGAAATGGTCTGGTCAGTCAGCTTCCTTCTTGCCTGAAATTCTCTTAATAAGAAAACTGAGGAGACTTTTAAAACCTCCCAAAGGAGCTACTTTTGGCCTTGTTTTGGGGATTAGCCTCCTCTTACAAGCCAAAGCCCAGTGTTTGTGAAAAAGAAGAATAAGGCTTGTATTAAAACTATCCTCCCATTTCTGATCCCTTTTAAAACCCATGTTCCCCAGAAGGAGCAGAGCTGTGTAATACGAAAACCCTCTCACAAAAGAGACACAAAAGACACACAAAGAGACACACTTCCTTCCTTTTGGCCCAAGGAGCCTGGCCTCCTTCTCTCTCTGGAGCCTCATTAGAGAAAGAGAGGCCTCTGTTCAACTGAGGCCTCAGAGAAGATTCTGGAACATTGTTCCCCACAGTCACAAGCAGCACAAAATGGCCTCTGGAACACAAAATGGCTGCCTCTGCCTCAGCGCTTGGCAGTTGGCAGTTTGAGGCCTTCAGGAAACCCAAATGGAGGATGAAAGGGCCCCAAAGTCGGAAGGGACCCCAAACATGATTTCCAAATCTTAACAACACCTAAAAATCATCCTGATGCTTCTATTGAAAGTAGACACCTGACCCCCTCCCTCCCTCATTACAATCAATAGTGAAAGATATTGATGTTTTCTCCCATTCAAACCACTCCCTTCATCACCTAGGCAGCACAGAATCAAAATAAAATGAGCAGATCAATATCAATTGGACTGACAGGAGTAGACTGGGTCCCAACTCTAGCCCTACTACAGAGTCCTGACCGTTGAGGAACAACCTTGAGCAACTGGGGAACTGAGAGAGATACGGTTCCAGCTGCAGGACTGTTGGAGGCTGCAGTTCCCAGAATGAGATGCATCTCTTTTGGTACAATTGATGTACAAGAACTGATTGAAGGGAAATAAATTGAAGGCTCTATTGTTGACTGTTAAAATATACACTAAACGAAGTCATGGGAATATTAATAATGTACATGCAAATATCTAGTCATCTATAATGTCACCTTGCAAGCTTATAAATGTTGGGATCCTATGGATCAAGTTGCTCTTTCTTTGGTCCCAGAGAGACTGCCTTGTCCTGAGTCCTGGGGGGATGCCAAGGCTCCCCTGGAGCAGGAGAGAGGGCTCCACAGGGGTCTAAGGGATGCTCTGTTGGGGGATGCTGGGAACTGCAGTCCAACAATCTCTGCAAAGCCTTGCTTTGCCTTCTCCTCCTGAGCCGAATCAAAAGAGGAAATCTAGCTGGAGGACTTTGTGGAGAAGGAAAGGTATTCTCAGGGGGAAGCAGAGAAGGCAGATTATTATTATTATTATTATTATTATTATTATTATTTATTTGTATACCGCCCTCTGGCAAACCAATCCAGGCGGTTAACAACAGTAAAATATAAAATATGACAATTAAAAACACTTTATCCCTCCCCCCCTTAAGACAGTATTAAACAGTATAACATATTAAAAACACAATATCAATGCATAAAACAACAATTAAAAACTAAAAACCCTGATATCCCTCTGTTGATCCTCAACCATCACTAAGATGGGGCCACGGGAGGAATGAGGGGATCAGGGAACCTGGGCCGGGATGGTTAATCTGGAAAGGCCTGTCGGAAGAGATCCATCTTGACCGCTTTTTTAAATGCAGACATGTCCTTGAAGGCAGGCTGAGCAGATGTCCTCCTTTCCCAGGACATGTCCTACATTTCAGCCTTCTGTCCAGGAGGAGTTCCAAAAGGTCATCCATTTTGAGCATGACTAAGAAACATGAATGTACATTTTTCTCTCTGTTTTTAGCTTTTACTTGGCCATGCCCTCCATTTTCCTTGAACGTCTTCCACTTTGCAGTGCCTTGTCCTCCTTTGTGGAGAGGACATCTGGTCACCCTCCTTGAGGGTCTCTCCCCCGATAGAGCCATGGGTCCAGAGGGACGGCCAGCTGTGACTCTCCAGGGCTAGTTTAGGGTCAGAAGAAGGGAGAGAGAGGCTGTGAAGACAAAACCTCAGAGCTTCTCCATGCACAGCAGCTGCTCCAACCACTGAGCTATACTCCCTTTCCAATGGGTGCAGGAGTACAAAGCGGCTGCTGGCATTTTGTCTCCTGAATCCCCCTGAATTGGTCTCCTTTCCTGAGGCACAGCCCCACTCCTGCCCCAAAACAGTCTTACGGAGAGGGAACAGTTCAAGGGGGAGAGGAGTGTGTCTGTTCATACCTTTTGTGAGAGTTAAAGTGTTAAGGAAAGCTTTTCCTCTGCTTTGGTTTTCTGAAAAGACACCAAATGTAAAGCCTTTCCCATCTTGGCAGGGGATGGGGCCAGATCAATGGGGTCCCTAGGGTTGGTGTCCCCCGGTTTGGTCACTCCTGGTGTCACCCCCATTGACCCCCTCCTCTAAGAGCCCCTTCACTAAGAGCATCCATTAAAGAGCATTAAAGGAGCATAGAGTTGGAATAGAGCACATGGCAAATGGCAATGGAGGGCAGAAGGTGACAATGCCTAGGAAACTAGTCCTCTGAGTCCCAGCCATAGTAACTCCTGGTAGTAAATAGTTCAGGGGCTGAGGGGGGTAAGGACCAAAGTGGGGGGTAAGGACTGTGGCCCCATGACCTCTTGGCAAATCTATGGGAGACACTGCCTCCAAGAGCACTGGAGGAGTCTCTGTCTGGATGGCCATCTCTTCAGAGGACATGGAGGGCAGAATGGGGCTGAATGGATGGCCCTTGGGGCTCCCTTCCAGCCCTAAGAGCCTATGAAGCCTACCTTACAAGGCTGTTGTGGGAGTTAATCACAAGACAATTACTACAAAGGAATGGCCACCTTTTAGCAGCTTACAATAAAAAGATCCATACAATACAATAAAAACATGTTTCATGATCTCCCAAACCCTAATGTCCCTAACCCTCCCATCCAAAATAAAATACCATTAAATTACTGGACAGTTATTAAAACAATTGTTAAAAACAGGGATAGGAGCCAAAGACACACAAAGAGACACACTTCCTTCCTTTTGGCCCAAGAAGCCTGGCCTCCTTCTGACTCTGGGGCCTCAGGAGAGAAAGAGGAGCCTCTGTTCAACTGAGGCCTCAGAGAAGGTTCCGGAACATTATTCCCCACAATCACAAGCAGCACAAAATGGCTGCCAGAACACAAAATTGGATTCCATCCAATCAGGGCCAGGGATGATGGGAGGGACAGGGACTCCAGCCAATCAGGGCCGAGGATGGTGGGAGGGACAGGGATTCCAGCCAATCAGGGCCAGGAATGGTGGGAGGGATGGGGATTCCAGCCAATGGCAGCCCTCAGAGTGTCCTCAGGAGTCAATCATGTGTAAAATACATATCATAAAAACATCACAAAGTATAAACATTTCAATTACCGTAATTGCAGGGCAGTTATGCTGTTATGACCAGAAGTAAACATATACACAGTTATGATTATATATACATGCTGATGTTGACCAGAACGTGGGGGCTGTATACATGCGCAGGTGCATCCATGTGCATTCATATGTAACTCCATATTTCTCCATGCATTTGCTTATGTTTAAATTGTACACAAGTAGAAGAGTATACAGTATATAAATGTGTGTGTTTATTCTATCCAGCTGCAACTAATCCCAACCCCTCATCTACCTAACCCATACCATGACCCACAATCCCCAGCCAAATTTACAACCCAAAGCCATTATCTTTACTATTAGTAATTGAAACCTAATCTTAACAAAATATAACTTTAAATCATAAAGAGACATATGGACAGACAAACCGTAAAAGCAAAATCAAAAGGGCCTTTTCTGGATTGGAAATATAATTTTTGCATTCCTTACTGACAAAAATAATGCTAGTTCACTACTGGGATTTGTGTGGCTTCTCTCCTGATGTGTCAATAATAATAATAATAATAATAATAATAATAATAATAATAATAATAATAATAATTTTTATTTATAACCTACTTTTCCAAAAATAGATCAAAGAGGGGTACAGCAAAGGAAAAAAAATGTAGCACAATATGCAATATAAAAACATACCGTATAAAAACATCATAAAAATAACCCAATACTTTAAAAGACTATAAAATCTACAACAAGCGTTAAAACCAAAGAAGACAAACTAACTAGCTAGAACCACTGCATATCAGGGGAGAACAGCATGTAATCAGGGCACATGGGCGAAAGCCTGTCGGAAGAGAAAGGTCTGTAATTCCTTCCTAGAAAGATCAAGGGAGGTGAAGGAGCTTGACTTCATAGAAAAACATTTCCCACAATGCTGGCATTTGTATGGCTTCTCTCCTGTGTGGACTCTCCGATGTGTCACTAGGTTTGACCTCCGAGAATAACATTTCCCACAATGCTGGCATTTGTATGGCTTCTCTCCTGTGTGGACTCTCTGAGGTTTAACTAGGTTTGATTTCAATGAAACACATTTCCCACAATTCTGACATTTGTATGGCTTCTCTCCCGTGTGACTCTCTGATGCCTAACTAGGACTGACTTTGATAATATTATATGTACTTATATATTCTTCTTAAACATGGATTTTTTATAGCATCCACAGCCAGAAAAAGTTCCACAACAGTATAAATATAAAACATCAAACCTTGATTTTCCAGTTTTTATTACGGACTCCATTTTGCTCTCTCATTATAGTCAATGGGACTTGAGCATCCCCGTATTTTGTTATACAATGGGGATCTTGGAACCAAACCTCGACCTACAACAAGGGTCCACTGTGTGTGTGTGTGTGTGTATGTGTGTGTATATATATTATCATCATATATAATCCATACATCTATATTTATATCTATATTTCACGTTAAAACCCATCAATAGTTTTTCCAGCAAGCCTGGAGTTTTTGGCGCATGCGCAAAAGCCTCCTACAGCGCCATCTGCTGTCCAGCAAAAAGTTTGCGTGGGAAGGCCCTGTGGCGAATAGAGCCTTAAGCTGACCAATGAAAAGGCAGCTAGAGCTCAGCCAATCAGGTGCTGGCTGAGAAGAGGGAAAACCCAACCGATGGCTGACAGTTGGAGAAGAGTCCAGTTGGGACTCTGGACTCTGAGGGGAAGGCTCTAGCCAAGGCAGTGTGAGGGCTTGGGTTGTTAGCAGTCCTCCCGAGGGACTGGAAACGGGGTTTTCCTTGAGTCCAAAGGGAAGGACTAGGGTCCCAAATAGACTCTAGGAAAGAGAGGGATGGGTTGCGTACCTTAATTGTGTCAATAGCCTATGGGGCTTGGGCCCTAGAAGGCAATTTGGAAGCACTAATTATTTATTCATATTGAACAAGCTTTGAAACGAGTTATATTTATTCCATCCTGTATTACAATAAGCCTTCGTTTTTATTTTAAACATCACTTGGCTCGTGGTTAGGGTTGCCATAAGCCAGGACCTCCAAACTGGGACAAATGTAGGACAAATGTAGGACAACATTTTCAAATGGAGGGCACAGTTTTAATAAATGGAGGACACGCAAAAAACTGATGATTTTTTAAAAATGTTAATATAAATGCATGTTTCTTAGGCATGATCAAATGGAGGACATTTTGAAATGTGACAGAAGAGGACATGTCCTGGAAAAGGAGGAGGATGCCTGGTCACCTTGTCTCTGGTCCAAAATACACTGCAGAAATAAAACATAGCTGGACTGAAATGCCCAGAGTTCCTCACCAAAGCTGCATCCACACTGAGGAAATAATCCAGTTTGAGAGTGACTTAACTGTCCTGGGTTAGTGCTGGGGAATGCTGGGAATTGTAGTACACTGTGGCCCCAGAGCTATCTCTGACAGGGAGTCCCATAACCCTCCAAACGTAGTTGAACTGCGGTGCCCAGAATTCCTCACCAGGTGCTGCATCCACACTGAGGTAACGGTCCAGTTTGAGACTGCTCAGTGCTGGGGAATCCTGGGAATTGGAGTCTATTGTGGCCTCAGAGCCATCTCTGACAGAGAAGTCTCAATGTCTCCCAAACACTAGCATTCCCAGGATTCCCTAGCATTGAGTGAAAGCAGCCTCAAAGTGAGTTATTACTCTTGCAGTGTGTGAGAGAGATAGAAAGGCTAGGGACTGGATTCATTCATTAACTCACAAAAGGAGGATGTCTGTGTCCAAAACACACTGCTTTGACTGCCAGGGCTCAGTGCTATGGAATCCTGGGAATTGTAGTTTATTGTGGCACCAGAGCTCTCCAACAGAGAAGGCTAAAAATGCCTCACAGACACCAGACTTCCAGAGCATTGAGCCCTGGCAGTCAACGTTAGAAAAAATACACAGGGGCAACATAAATATTGAAAATGGCCACGCTCCTCCTCCTCCTCCTCTTCCTCCTCCTCCTCCTCCTCCTCCTCCTCATCCTCGCCTCGGTGCCAAAGGAAATGGCCCTCTCCCCCCTGCTGCCTTGCTGGGACCAAACAGAGGAGGAGCTCCTCTTCCTGAGTCTGGCAACCTCCAAAAAGCCTCGAAGAAAATTCCCCAAACGTTTGGCCAAAACTCACCAAATCCCCCCGTATCTCACCAAATATTCAGTCAAAATCCCTGAAAAGTCCCTGTAATGTTAATATGGCAATAAACCGTAGCCCTAATTGAATAAAAAATAATTGGAACTTATTTCAACTCTCAAAATTACCATTAAAACCAAGCACCAAAATTACACCAAAGGCTCTGAAAAGGACCCATTTTGGTGTGAAAGTCACCAGATTGGCAACAGACCGGGAGTCGAGGAGGAAACCGTGCAGGGACGCCCCCTAGTGGTGAAAAACCGGGAATGTCCCGCCGGCAGGAGGGTTATGGCAACCCTACTCATGGTGAGGTTAAAAACAGCAACGCTACCTATAGTTTAAAATCTTTGGTGTACCTCAAACATATTTTGGTGGCAGTGGTGGGATAACAAAAGTCCCAAGCACCTGCCACAATAGAAAGGTTGACCCTCACAGGCCCAAACTCCTGAGGTGAGTTTTGGGTCCTAAGGCTGGGAGTATTGGTAGTGTGCTTTGCTTTACTCTGCCCAGAGACAATGCGCAGAGGGTGGAATCGCTGGACAGATCGGGAGGTCCAGTACCTTTATCACTGTCTGGAGAGGAATGTGGACCTGGACCTCATAATGGGGTCCACGTCCCACCCTAAGAGGGCAATCTACTCAAAGATTGCCAGAAAGATGAGGAGAAGGGGTCTGAGAGGTCACAGAAGCAGGTGGCCTGCAAAGTGAAGGTGATGAGGACGGCCTTCTATCTTGCCATGCGCGAGCATGGCTACAGCTGCGCACCATGACACAAACCTCCAGTTTTTGATGAGATGTGGCATCTCTGGATGCTGGCTGGGGGTCCTATATTGGACCTCAATGCCACTGCGGGCGAGTCTTGCCTGTTGACATTTCCTGTACTGGGGTGCTATGATTGGTTGTCTTGAGGCACTTGAGCTCATTTCTGCACTTGTGTCTCCTGTTCCTCTTTCCTCCACACAGAACGCCGGGGGAGGCGTCACAGGGCGGCCATGCAGAGTCCACCTCGCCCGGAGGAGGAAGACAATGGGGGTCCACACCATCACCCTGAAGATTGGCTTATGAATATATACTGTATATATATGTATACACACACACACACACACACAGAGTTAATATATATATACATATATGATATATATATAGGCACACATATATGTATATATATAAATATATACATATATACATACACATATGTATGTAAGTACATGTGTGTGAAGATGCACACGTTCAGACAGATATCTATGGTTATGTATGCAAATACATGTTCCATGCAAGATTTTTGCAATGGTTATGAGTTGCCTTCAGGCATTGGAGCTCATTTCTGCAGCCAGTAGGTGTTCAGATTAAGGTATAAGTTTGAGTGCACTTAGATAGAGATGCCTCCACATATATACATATATGCACACATCCATCTGTTGTTGTCCATTGTTCTGGTTCGTTGTTCCAGGTGATGCTGGAGAAGAGGCCCTGCCTCCAGCAGAACCAGAGGCTGCAGACGATGAAAGAGAGGGACTCCTTGCCCAATGCATCGCTCACCTGGAGGACCAGCACCAGGAAGGTCAGTTCCCCCACCTTCACAAAGGCCCCATTCCCACTCCCTCATTTGCCCTGGATAGAACTGGGCAGATTCGGGTGCCCCCATATCAAATCTCCCCGGAAACAAGTTCCTACTACCCTTGACCTCAATCGGGGTAATCTACCCCCTGAACTTGATCCGATCATGACCGGGGCTGAGTTCATATTTGCCGGCAGCAGGGAAGAGCTTCCAAAAAGAAAGGGTCAATAGTCCGCTTTCAGAAAAACCGCGCTAAGGGGGATTTGCCCTGGATCTCTTGTGCAACACCCTGATCGAGTTGTGTTAAAATTGGAACGAGTGTGAACTTCCAACTTTTAATCCGGTTTGGGAGCCGGGATAAAATGTAGTCTGAATGGCCCCTACATTTAAGGGTGAAGGGAGCAGAAACAACACTTAGACTTTGCTTCCTTCGACCATTGCAGCGTTGGAGTGTGTCGCCATCCTCAAACCATCAATGGCTCACCTGCAGCAAGGCCTGGAGCAGCACAGAAGATGGCTATAACAACTCGGTGTGTGGTTCTCCCCACAACAATGATGTGGGTCTTCCTTTTTTATTTTCAAATATTTTTATTACACTGAGATATTCCCATGACCAAATATCAACCAAATATTAACTATTAATTTAACGGAATGTTATCACCCTTTTTCTTCAAATGTTTTAAGACAACTCCATTCCATTTCTAAATATCCTTTTGGTTTCCCTCTTAATAAGGCAGATACTACATCCATATTTCTAGCTTCATGTATCTTAATCAACCAATATTCGATAGAAGGATTAATTCTAGATTTCCAAACTTGAGCAAATAAGATCCTTGCACATGAGAGCATATATAAAACAATTCTATTGTATTTTACTGACTTTATGTTGTGTGTCATGTTTAGTAAAAATAAATGTGGTTCAAAGGGAATATTTATATCAAGAATGTTTTGGATGCTTCCATGAATCCTTTGCCAGAATCCTTTAGCTTTAATGCATGTCCACCAATATGAAAGAAGCGTCCCTCGGGTTCCCCGCATTTCCAGCACTTAGTATTGCCAGCTTTGTATCTCTGGTGGATTTTGGGGGGGTTAGATACCACCTGTATAACATTTTGATATCATTTCCTTTATAATTTTGGCACAGAGTTAATTTATTTGTTCCTTTCCATGATTTTCCCCATTCCTCTATAGTCATAGTTTTATTTATATCACATGCCCATCTTACCATGCTGTGTTTAATAATTTCATCTTCTAGATCTTTCTTTTACAGTCCGTCCTCGCCTTATGCAGGGGATCCGTTCCGGATCCCTCCGCGTAAGGTGAATTCCGCCTATGCTCGAGCCCCATTGGAAACAATGGAGCTCGTGTGTGGCGGCATGGTGGCGCGGGAGCGCGCAGGGCGAAATGGGCACGCACGCCCATTCAATTGAATGGGAAACGCCGCCCCTTCTGCCCCTTCCGCCCCGCGCGCGCCCCGCAGCTTGAGCGCATATGCTCAAGGCCGTGTATGGCGCGCCTGCGCATGGTGCGGGCGCACTGTAATAGTTTATAACATTTGGATATGTGTTTACCTTTTTGGTCCTTCATAATTTTATCTATTTAATTGTTATCCATCATTAACTCAGGAGCTTTATTATCTGCCTTAAAACGATTGTTTAATTAGTTGTATGAAAACCAATTCTTCCTGTTTCTTCTTTCATTAAGTTCTTCCATAGATTTCATATTGTATTTTCCTTCTGGTGTTTGGTTTATTAAATCTCCATATCTTAGCCATGAAGTATCTTTGTCCTTTGTTCTATTGTAATAGGCTTCTTGCAATGACACCCAAAATTGATGTCTCATTTTATACCATACTTTAAGCAATGATCTTCTTATAACATGATGGTTAAAAGTATTATTATCTTTTGGTTTTGTATACCACATATATGCATGTATACCAAGATTCAGGTTAGCCTTTTCTATATTCAATACATTCTTGTTTTCTAATTTGAACCATTCTTCTAACCATTTGAGACAAGCTGCATAATAATAATACAGCTTAAAGTTTGGCAAATTACATCCCACCATGAAGCAAAGATCATTTACTAAGGCAACCATAACAGTTTTGACTCCGTATCCGATCCTGAGGCCAGTTTGAAATGGGTCCAGATAATCTGTTTCATCCAAGACCACTTGGAGATGAAGAGCAACTGCCCTCAAAATTATGTTGGTTAGAAATGGAAGATGGGAGACTGGTCTGTAATTGTTCATCTCCAAGGGATCTAGGGAGGGCTTTTCCATAAAGGGCTGTAGCACCGCTTCTTTTAAGCATGATGGAAAATAGCCCTAACTAAGAGATGCATCTATGATATATCTCAGGTGATATAAAAAGGGCAAGGGTTGGGAGGGCAAGTTCTCCTCTTCACACTTAAAAGGAGCTTGTCCATACTCTCAGTACTCAGATTCAAATTGATCCAGTATGATCTTATTCATGGACACCTCACTTATAGCCTCTGCAATAATGCTGATGTCCAATTTGGCTGTTATCTGAGAGATATTATCTGTGAAATAGTCATTTAAAGTATCATAGTTAGCTGTGGAAGGCTCTAATAATGGGTTCTTGGAGGAAGGTGCCTGAAACAGGTCCCAGATCCAACCCCCCCACCCCCCAACTTCAGCAGTCATTTTATGCTTCTCTTCCCTTGGCACTTTCATTCCTTTATTCCTTCCTTCTCCTCTTTTAACATACATCGCTTCAAGGGGGTCCAAGGCCCTTTCAGCATGATCCCAGAACCATGAGATTCCCCCAAATGAATGAGGGCTCTCCCCACTTCCCGCCCTCAGAGCAGCTTCAGGGGCTGACAGTCTCCATGCGCAGATGCCCCAAAGACCCCTTCTCAGCATGTGCAGGGATCGTAAGGCCTTTGCTGCTGCTGCTGCTTATTCCGCTGGCGGCCTTTAGAAGAAGGGAAGGACTACGACCTTTTTTCCTTCCTTCTGGAATGGAGCCCAAGCTGCAGAGCTGGACTCAGCAGGGAAAGGCTGGGAAGGCTCTGCTTTGTACATATAACAATGTCTCTCTGAGTGTGTGTGTGTGTGTGTGTGTGTGTGTGTGTTTGCCTCTGTTTTTATGGCTGGGAAAGGAGCTGAGGAGAGAAGAAAGGGTACATTTTGTGCAAATGCAGAATTTCTGTACACCAATGAGTCCAGTGTGTTGAAACAACAAAAACTTTATTGCAAAGACATAATCAGAAATTCAGTGTTTAAGTCAGAGCTGCCCTCCCCAAACCAAACATTAAAACCCCAAAACCTAAAACATCACCCTCTTCCAAACCTAGCCCCCCTCCAATTCCCACAGTCTATTCCCCACAGATAACAAGGCCCCCTTTGTCATTCCCAGAAAATACCCCTTTCTGTTACAACCTGTCCCCAACTTTCTTCAGCCAACATCCCACAAATTCCAAATGCTATCATTCCCATAACTATTCTAACCAGCTGGAGCCAATCCCATCCCTCTGTCTAGCTAACCTATTCCACCACCATGATCCCCACTCAAACTTATAAACTAAAGCAATAATCTATACTAATGGCAATCAAAACCTCAACTCAACAAAATATAACTGAAAAACATAAAGAGACATATGGACACACAAACCTAACACACAAAATCACAAGGGCCTTTTCTTATCACCACAGGATTTAAAATATATTCTTTAGTATTGCTTATTGACAAATATAATGTTAGTTCATTTCTGGGATTTGTGTGGCTCCTTTCCTGTGTGGACTTTCTGATGTCTCACTAGGCTTGATTTCAATGAAAAACATTTCCCACAATGCTGGCATTTGTATGGCTTCTCTCCTGTGTGGACTCTCTGATGTGCCAATAGGTTTGACTTTGAAGAAAAACATTTCCCACAATGCTGGCATATGTTTGGGTTCTCTCCTGTGTGGACTCTCTGATGTGCCAATAGGTATGGCTTTGAAGAAAAACATTTCCCACAATGCTGGCATTTGTATGGCTTCTCTCCTGTGTGGATTCTCTGATGTGCCAATAGGTTTGACTTTGAATAAAAACCTTTCCCACAATTCTGGCATATGTTTGGGTTCTCTCCTGTGTGGACTCTCTGATGTGCCAATAGGTATGACTTTGAAGAAAAGCATTTCCCACAATGCTGGCATTTGTATGGCTTTGCTCCTGTGTGGACTCTCTGATGTCTCACTAGGTGTGACCTCTGAGAAAAACACTTCCCACAGTGCTGGCATTTGTATGACTTCTCTCCTGTGTGGACTCTCTGATGTGTCACTAGGTGCGACTTCGAAGAAAAACATTTCTCACAACGCTGGCATTTGTATGGCTTCTCTCCTGTGTGGAATCTTTGATGCATGACTAGGACTGACATGTAAGCAAAATATTTCCCACAGTGCTGGCATCTATGTGGCTTCTTTCTTGTGTGGACTTTCTCATGACTGACAAATTCTTCTGTAAAGGAGGACAATGACAGGCAAAACTGAATATTAGTGTTAAGAGAGGAAAGTGTTACCCCAAGATTCAGCCCCACGTTCACCCCTCTCTATTTGAGATTAAATTAATAGAATTGGTGTGAAAGACCTGAGCATGACCCTGTTTTGGATGCCCCCAAATCCATATAATGACTGTATTCTTACTCATAGGAGCTACCAAAGAAGTGATTGAATGGGAACTGTCATGAAGAAATCAGTGGAAGGAGATAGTCAGGCAGTTAAAAAATATTCCATTAAATGTATATAAAACTATTTTAATTGAAAAGTGGCATCATTTTCTGTGAGACTGCCATAGAGTGTTGAGTCAGAGCGCATGGCATGATGCAAGCTAACTGCAGAGGTCACTTCATGCTGTTTGGCACCAGGATATGACTCACAGCCAATACAGTATATAGCTCACATGCGGATTGGTGTGGGTTGGAGTTGGGTGTATAAGAGATTGTGAAATGGATAGAAGTCAGAGAGGAGAGTTGGTAAATATTTGTTTTATATTGCAACTCAAGAGAAAGAACCTCCAAGGACATGGAGGAAATCAAGTGTGTCTGTGAGTTATTTTTAAGTGTGGAAGGTGGTTAATGCATTGCCAATGCCTATATCTGGGGATTTGCTTTTGTACTCTGCTACATTATGGTTGAGCTCTGGGAGTGTCGCCTTCAGATAGTGCTATACATTGGTTTGTGAATGGGACCAGAATTCAGAGCCAAGAATGACCTAAGAGCCGGTGTGACAATCCTGTTTGGCTGAAGTATTTCCACCAAGCACCCATTGCATTTATTTCAGTTTCAGAGAATTCTTTCTCCACCGAGGAAACATCCTAAAGCAATTTAAACCTTTTTGAATGCTTGGTTTCTGCCCCCAAGCAACGACTTCAGTATAAATATCAGCCCCAATCGGCTGTTCTTTAGTTTCAGTCCAGTTGCAGACAGACAGTCCATTGGTGTACATTGCTAAACACCTCACTACACTCGCCAGCCCCACTTGCCACAGGACTTACTGACTTCTCTCCCCTTTCTGGACCCTCAGCAATTGGAATCAAGATCCATCTAGGTAATGTATTACCATTTGCAAAGCCTCACAGTATTCGCCACTCCCACCTTTGTTACTCAGTTCTTGTGTGTATGCGTGAACACCTATATGTGTATATGTCTGTGTATGGGTGTATTTTGCTTTCCCCCTAAATAAAACACAAAAACCTATCTGAAATGCCTCTGGAGTTCTGTGTGCTTCTGGGCCTGGTATAGTTGGGATGAATCCCGAGGTCACTGTTGCCTCAATCTCTCCTTTGAGCTAAGTATGAAATTCCCCTAAATGCATAGCTCATAACTGCTAAATGGAACCCTTAATATGTATGAAACAAGGGCCTGGTTTCAAGTTCATTTCTTAAGTTCAGTGCTCTACATGGGGCTATCTTTGTACCAAGTTCGGAAGCTTCAGTTAGTTCAAAACGCGGCACCAAATTGCTCACTGGAACATCTAGGTCAGACCATATAACACCAGTTCTAAAATCTCTACATTGGCTGCCAATTAGCTTCCGGGCGCCATACAAAGTGTTGGCTATTACCTTTAAAGCCCTACATGGTTTGGGCCTGAGCTACTTGAGGGAATGCCTCTCCCTACACAATCCGCCCCACAATATCAGAACATCTGGGAAGAATCTATTAGATTACCCAAAGGTCAGGCTAAGAACAACTTCTCACAGAGCGTACACAGCCATGGCCCCCAAGTTATGGAACAGGTTGCCGCAGGAGATCCATCTTATCCCCACCTTGGATGCTTTCAAGAAAGCACTTAAAACGTATCCCTTCTGGCAAGCTTACCCACCCGACCTCTTGTAAAGAACTTAAGGGAAAATCCCACTTCTGATCGCAATTGTGCATTTTATACGATGTTTTTATTTGTCCCGAATTGAGTTTTAAGCAACTTGTTTTTTTACTGTGTGTAAATTGGATGCTATTGTTGTTTTGTGGCTATTTTACAAGTAACTACAAATAAATCCTATTATTATTATCTGTCCGGTTGGTGGCTGCCTCCCAATCCCCAAGGCCCCTCTCCTGGCCCTTCCCAGAGGTCCCTTCCTTTCCGCACAGAGCTAGGCGATCCTGGCTTTGCTCCTGCCTTCCCCTCCTGGCTCCCAGAGGCCTGATCCCCTTCCCTTTCTCCATTCGCTCTCCAACCTTCCCTCTTGCCCATCTGCACTGCTTTACCATTTCACCTTCAGCATCTCTTTCCTGCCTTTCTGTTTTTCACATTGCCTCCATCGCTCTATCACAGACACACACCCACAGAGTGTGATGCATAAAAGGGACACTTTGAGGCTCATTTCTTGAGAAAGGCAGAGCCATCAATATACAACTAATGCATTAGGAAAGGCAGAACAAGGGGTCTGGTACCTGGTTTTTGATATTAGTGCGGGTCAAGTGCCAGGGTCCACCTTAAAACAGCTTTAAGACATCTCCAAGACTGGGATGGGTTACTGTTGGGGTTTGGGGGGGGAGGGCATATTTGGCCCCAGGTGTTCTCAGAGCGGAGGTGGGGGCCGTTTTGCCACTGTTGGACTACCTTTGAACCACTGCAGGGCCAAGTGATGCCTTTTCCCACAAAGCCTCTGCAGAGCCTCAAAAGGCTGGAAGAGGGGCCACAAAAGCCAGGAAACATGCTCAGGGAAGGGCTGAGGACCATTTAGAGGCAAAAAGCATTACTCTCCATGGCTCCTTCCCACAAAATTCCAGAATTGGCAGTTTACAAACTGGAGAACAATAGTGCCTCACTAAAACTAGAAATTCCAAGATTTCACAGGAAGTTGTTATGACAAGTGAATTATGTGTGAAAGGGAACTAGGGATGGTAGTAGAGCACAAGTTGAACATGTGTCAACAGTGTGATGCAGCAGCTAAAAAGGCCAATGTGATCCTAGGCTGTATCAATAGGAGTGTAGTGTCAAGATCAAGGGAAGTAATAGTGCCACTCTATTCTGTTTTGGTCAGGGCTCACTTGCAATAATCCTGTGTCCATTTCTGGGCACCACAATTCAAACAGATATTGAGAAGCTGGAGCATGTCCAGAGGAGGGAAACCAAAATGGTGAACAGTTTGTAAACCATGCTCTCTGAGTAATGACCTAGGGAGCTGGGTATGTTTAGCTTGGAGAAGAGAAGGTTAAGAGTGGATATGACAGCCCTGTTCAAATATTGGAAGAGATGTCATATTCAGGATGAAGCCAGCTTGCTTTCTGCTACTCCAGAGAAAAGGACATGAAACAACGGATGCAAGCCACAGGGACAAGAGATTCCACTTAAGCTTTAGGAGGAACTTCCTGAGAGTAAGAGCTCTTCAACAGTGGAATATACTCCCTCAGAGTTTGGTGGAGTCTCTTTCTTTGGAGGTCTTTAAACAGAGGCTGGATGGCCATCTCTCGGGGGTGCTTTGAATGTCTATTTCTGCATGGCAGAAGATTGAACCGGATGGTCCTTGTGATCTGTTTCAACTCTTTGATTCTATCATTCTAAAGAGGAATCATAGGACTCTGACAGTGAATTATGAAAGGGCCCTCAGTCTTCACAGGAAGGGCAATGGATTCAGGTTCCTTACCCACAGAGGCCACATTCTCATAATTCTCCATCATAACAGAACTGTACATCAGTCTCTGCTTCTTCGTCAACAGTTTCCATTCCTCTTCAGTGAAATATACTGCCACATCCGCAAAGGTCACCTGCAATATAAAATAGCTCTCATCCAGAAAATGACTAAACAAAAGGGGAGGAAAGCACATGGTGCATTGTAAATATTATTTCAACACTTCAGAATCCAGTCCAGGAAATAAACTTTAAATTCTGCAAGCAAGAAAAAGCTACAGCCTTTGAGATCCAGTTTGTCTCGAATCCTTTCAATATAATATACAATATGATAAACAATATAAATTAGGCCATTTCTGGAATATTATTGATTGATTAAGATACTGACTATCCCAACATGTATAGTACATTTAGTCACCAATGAATCATTTAGCCATATCTCACCTAATTTCAGAGGCAAATTTCATTTTTACAGAACAGTTCTGGGGAGTCCTCTGGGCTTGAGGGCCACTGGGACCACCCTCAATTTAAGTCCAGAGATATTCTTCCATATCCCCCAGCATTTCACAGATTGGGAAAGAAAGACTCATGTGGACAAGCAACATCAGAAGGGGATCAAGATGGCCAAAGTTGTTAATGATAAAGATCACACAAGCGAGGAAGGGTACAGCAGTTTGCTTTTGCCTCCATCTCCTGTCAAGGGCAAGACCCTGCCCCCTTCTCTCCTCCCCTCTCCTCTCTTTTGAGTGGATAGGATGCACACTCTTTTGAACATGGAATATATTTTGCAGCAACTGAACTGACCTGAGGAGAAAGGAGGAAATGGGAGGAGGAGAGTGAAATAGGACATTTCCTAAGCCCCTGAAAAAATGAGGTGACAGAGGATAAACCAGGACTCTCTCTGCCAAACTGGAGCAGTATGTTCTCCGCTTGCTTTCATGAGCCGGCCCAGACACAGATCAAACTAAGAGTCAGGATGGCAACTTACCAAAGAGCTGTTGTACCTTGGAAACCTCTTTGTCTTGGAGCCCAACTCCCTCCGCTTGCCCTTTGTGTCAGCCATCAGGTGGGCAGGGGTCCTGGTGGTCCTGCACTTGGTCACTTCCAGAAAGAGAGGCCGCAAAGCCGTGTAGAAGGAGTCTGAGATGAAGGTCCTGAGAAAAGGGACCAGTGTTAGGATTGGCTTGGCAAGAAACCCTGCAGCACTCAAAGACACAGAGAACTGCATCCTTCTGGTGACATACGCAGATGACATATGCCTCCTTTGGGCCGATGCAGATGTGGGCATCCCCTTCCTCCATCTGCACCAACAAAAGCCCCCTGGACCTAGCATAGATTCACTGCAGCTCCCCTACACAACAAATGCTCCATGCCTTCTTAGAGTGGAGGGGGATTAGGGGATGGGGAATTGGAGAGGGCCCTGGCTATGTCCCTGTAGCTAGATTTGAAATGAGTGCATCATAAAGAAATAACTAACTAAATAAACCATCTGCTGAAACCTCCAGAGGTCCCCAGTGATTTTCTCCAGCATCAGCCCCTTCCCCAAGAAGACTGCATCTGCGCTATAGAAACAAGGCACTCTCAAACTGCTTTAAATACTCAGTGCTATGGAATCCTGGGATTTTACCTTTGGGACACTTAGCCTTCTCTGCCAGAGAGCTCTCATGCCACAACAGACTACAAATCCCAGGAATCCACAGGATGGAGCCAGGAGAGTTAATGCGGTTTTGAATTGGATTATTTCTGCAGTGCAGATACAGCGTGAGCTGGTTTTATAATGCTAGAAGCATCCAATTCTTGTTTTTACCCTCCTAATAATGGATTTCCTTTTAAAAAAAAATAAGTAGTTTTTTTAGTTTCTAATCCTTATCTTTGTTGTTGTTCTTCTTTGTTTGTTTGTATGTTTGTTTCATTCTTGGTAATATGAGTTATTCTGGTCTGTCTCCTTCCTTCTTGCCTGAAAATCTATTAATAAGGAAACTGGGGAGACTTTTAAAACCTTCCAAAGGAGCCACTTTTGGCCTTTTTTGGTTAGTCTCCTCTTAGAAGCCAAAGCCCAATGTTTGTGAAGAAGAAGAAGGAAGAAGGCTTGTATTAAACCTATCCTCCCATTTCTGACCCCTTTTAAAACCCAGAAGGAGCAGAGTTGTGTAATACGAAAACCCTCTCAGAAAAGAGACACAAAAGACACACAAAGAGACACACTTCCTCCCTTTTGGCCCAAGGAGCCTGGCCTCCTTCTGACTCTGGAGCCTCAGGAGAGAAAGAGGAGCCTCTGTTCAACTGAAGCCTCACAGAAGGTTCTGGAACAAAATGGCCACTGGAACACAAAATGGATGCCAGAACACAAGATAGCCAGGGATGGAGGGAGTGACAGGGATTCCAGCCAATCAGGGCCAGG
>JACSCI010000724.1:0-26747 GCA_016801065.1 Sceloporus tristichus
ATTGGGACAGTCCCAATGCTTCAGGCAAGGAGCATCAGCTGCCCTCATTTCACCTCTGACATCTTCCTCCTCCACATCTTTGTTATGCCCAAGTTTGTAAGGGCAACCTGTTTAACCTGAGAGCGTGTAATGAAAATTTCTCTTTCGGTGGACTTATTCAGAGCAGGGCTAACACAGATAGTGAGACACCAAATTTGGGTTTAAACACTATACAAGCAACATTTATTAAATCACAAAAATAATACAAACATTGATCTCTTTCATTCACTCCCACATTCATACAATATGCACACACACTTTCCTTCCGCCAGACACTGATCAGTTGTCTTCGAAGGCTGGGGATGACATTGTTGCTGCGCGGTTGGTGCCAACAAAATTAGGGTGAAAGCCAAGGATCCTTATACTTTTCTTGTTTGTGGCTTTTGGCTGCTGAAGTCTTCCAATATTGCAGCCCATTACTCAACTTCTCCTTTTTGGGAGGAGACAGCTGTTCAAACAGTTCACGCTGTTCAAAGGCAGGCTGTTCTGTTCAAATTAATCCATTGTCCTGTCAGTTCCTCTTTATTGCGACTCAGGAGAAAAGGCACCTTCCCGGTCATAGTTCGACACACCTGAACATCTCCCCACTTCAGCTTCCAAATTCCTCAGCCTTTCCTCGTCTCAGTTGCCAAACCCCTCCTTCCCATCAATGCTCTGTGCGCAACCATCTTGTTTAGGTCCTTAGCTTGTTTTAAAACACCACTCCTTGGTTCTTCAGCTTTGTCTTACATCTTTTGTCTTACATCTTTAACTTGGACACCATCCACTTCATAAGATCCTTATTTCCTTTCTGTCTTCCTCCATTCAATAAATGTCTACATGGGTTTCTTCTTTGCTGGGGTTCTTCTATCAAGCGACTCCCCCACTGCCAGGTCCCAGGCTGTCTCTCTGCCCCCCGACGGCCTTCCTTTCCCCAGTCTGGGGCCGGAAACCCAAATCCTCCTCCAGTGGTGGCCTGGATGGTGTGAGCTTCAGGAGATTTACCAGTCTTGGGCTTGGCTCCTAGTTCCTCTGAAGAAGGCACCTGCTCCTCCACCACCGGACTCTTCAGAACCACCGGGTTCCCCAAGAACTCTTCTTGTTCCTGGGTCTCCATTGGAGTTTTGAGACTTTGCAAACTGTGAGATCTGGAGTCAGTCCTGTGCTCAACAAATAAAACTCATTTGAAACAAAAGAAGCTTTATTGATGCATCCAGGCAGAAACATCCATTAACACCTTTTTGCAAAGTCTGAAGTCCAAAGGAACTTGCTCAACCCCTCCCTAAGCCAGCCCCCAATTCCCAAACTAAAGCAACACAAGCGGAGGTTGCAGAGATACCAAGGTTGTCTATACTTCCCTTCCTTTCTCCCAGACAGCCTCACCTTGAAGAGCGGTCTTCCAAGCCAGCTTCACTCCTCCTTGATAACCATCTACAGCTGCAACCCCATTCCTCTTTCCAAACACCCTCCTTCATCTAAAAGCCACTCCATCTATCCTTCTATCATTTTTCATTACATGCTTTCTATAACCCATCATTCTACACAACTACTATGAACTACAACTATAACTCCTACTTTAATAACCAAACCCTAATATTTTTACTCTTTATAACAGAACCCTTATATACTGTTTCTGACACACAATGGGCCAGTCCCAATCCTTCAGGTATAAAGCACCAGTCTGAAGTGACAATTCTCCCGTCTCAATCCTTCAGGCAAGGAGCATCAGCATAAAGTCACAATGGGCCAGACTCAGTCTTTCAGGCAAGGAGCATCAGCGTGAAGTCATAATGAGCCTGAGTTGAAATTGAGCCAGTCTGAATCCTTGAGGTAAAGAGCACCATCCTGAAGTCATAATAGTACCATCTCAATAATTCAAGCAAGGAACCTCAGGCTGAGATCACAATGGTCCAGTTTCAATCCTTCAGGCAAGGAATATCAGCCTGAGGTTGCAATGGACCAGTCTCAATCCTTCAGGTAAAGAGCACCACCCTGAAGTCACAATAGTACCCTCTCAATCCTTCAACCAAGGAGCATCAGCCTGAAGTCACAATGGGCCAGTCTCAATGTTTCAGGCAAGAAGCATCAGCCTCAGATTGCAATGGTCACGTCTCAAACCTTCAGGTCACAATATGTCATGAATCCCTTTATTCATGCATTTATGCACAAAGATTGCTCAGGCCAGGCTGCTGCTGGTGCTGCTTCTTATTCTGCTGGGGGCCTTTGCAGGAAAGGAAGGTATGCTCTGGGGGGTCAGCGGCCTCCCCTTCCTTCCCTCATTTCTTCCTTTGCGGCGACCACAATGGAGCCCAAGGTGCAGAATTGGAATCAGGAGGGAAAGGCAGGAAAGGAAGGCTCTGATTTGGAAATAAAGCTCTGTCTGTGTATCCTCTCTGTTTGTGTGTGTGTTTACCTCTCCTGTTGTTATGTCTGGGTATGGAGCTGAGGACTGAGGAGAAAATAAAGGGTCAGTTTTGGGCAAATTCAGAACTTCTGTGCATCAAACAGTCCAGTGTGTTGAAATAACAAAGAATTTTATTGAGAACACATAGAAATTCAGTGTTTAAGCCAGAACTGCCCTCCCAAATCCAAAGAATATATTGAAACCCCAACACCTAAAATCCCACCCTCTTCCAAACTTAGCCCCCACCTCCAATTCCCTCAGGCTATGCCCCACAGGTAAAAAGGTCCCCTTTCCCATTCCCACAAACTAGCCCTTAATGTCAATACCTGCCCCCAACTTTCTTCAGCCAACATCCCACACATTGCAAAAGCTATCATCCCCATAACTATTCTAGTCAGCTCTAACAAATCCCACCCCCCATATACCTAACCTATACCACGACCCACAATTCCCACCAAAATTTACAAACCAAAGTAATTAACTATACTATTAGGAATTAAAACCTTAAAATAACAAAATACAACTTTAAAACACAAACAGACATATCGACAGAGAAAGCTTACAAGCAAAATCACATGGGCCTTTTCTTAGCACCACTGGATTGAAAAATACAGTGGTACCCCGGGATACGAATGCGCCGCGTTACGAAATTTCCGGGTTACGAAAAAAATCAATTAAAAAAAATAGTTCCGGGTTACGAAGGTTATTCCGGGTTACGAAAAAATTTTTGGTGCTTTTCGGCGCTATTTCGCACGAAATCGCGGCTTTTCCCCATTAGCGCCTATGGCTTTTTCGGCTAGCAAAAGTTTCCGGGTTACGAAAGCGGCGGCGGAACGAATTAATTTCGTAACCCGGGGGCCCACTGTACAGTATATGGTTTGTATTCATTATTGACAAAAATAATATTAATTCATTACTGGGATTTGTTTGGCTTCTCTCCTGTGTGGACTCTCTGATGTGTCACTAGGATTGATTTATAAGAAAAACATTTCCCACAACGCTGGCATTTGTAAGGCTTCTCTCCTGTGTGGACTCTCTGATGTATCACTAGTTGCGCCTTTGAAGAAAAACATTTCCCACAATGTTGGCATTTGTGTGGCTTCTCTCCTGTGTGGACTCTCTGATGTCTCACTAGTTTTGACTTCAGAGGAAAACATTTCCCACAATGCCGACATTTGTATGGCTTCTCTCCTGTGTGGATTCTCTGGTGTGTTACTAGGATTGACTTCAAATAAAAACATTTCCCACAATGCTGGCATCTGTATGGCTTCTCTCCTGTGTGGACTCTCTGATGTGCCAATAGGTGTGACCTCCAAGAAAAACCTTTCCCACAATGCTGACATTTATGTGACTTCTTTCTTGTGTGGATTCTCTCATGACTGACAAGTGATTCTGTAAACAAAGAAAATGACAGACAAGACAATCTCAGTGTTAACAGAAGAAGATGTTACCCCAAGATTTAGCCCCACGTTCACCCCTCCCTATTTCAGATTAGATTAATAAAGTTGGTGTGAGTGACCTGAGCATGACCCTGTTCTGGATACCCCCAAATCCATATAATGATTGTATCCTTACTCGTAGGAGCTACCAAAGAAGAGATTGAGGGAACTTTGATGAAGGAATCATTGGAAGCAGATAGTCAAAGGACTGTTGAAAAAAAATCCATTAACCATGTGCAAAAATACTTTGATTGATTGGTGTCATCATATCCCGTGAGACTGCCATAGAGTCTTGAGTCAGAGCCCAAGGCATGATGCAAGCTAACTGCAGAGGTCCCTTCATGCTGTTTGGCTCCAGGATATGACTCACAACCAATAGAGTATGCAGCTCACATGCAGATTGGTGTGGATTGGATTGGAGTTGTGTGTACAAGAGATGGTAAAGTTGATGGAAGTCAGAGTAGAGCTTGCAAATATTTGTATTATTTTGCAACTCAAGAGAGAAAATCTCCAAGGATTTAAATGAAACCAATTGTGTTTCTGATTTATTTTTAAGTGAAAAGTGGCCAGTGCATTGCTAATATCGATATCTGGATATTTGTTTCCATACTCTGCTATGTTATTCTTGAGCTGCATCTAGGAGTGTCACCCTCAGATTGTGCTGTATATTGGCTTTTGAACGCAATAGGAATTCAGAGCCAAGAAGGACCAAGAGCCAGTGTGTTAATCCTTTTTGCCTGAGATATTTCCACCAAGCACCCAGTGAATTTAATTTAGTTTCAAACCATTCTCCCCCAGGAATCTTTCTAAAATGATAGAAACCTTTTTGAACACTCGGTTTCTACCCCAAGAAACAATTACAGTATAAATATCTGCCCTGCTTGACTGTTCTTTGACGTCAGTCCAATTACAGACAGAGAGTCTGTTGGTTTATATGGCTAAGCACCTCAATGCACTCACCAGCCCCACTTGCCATTAGAGTTACTGACTTCTCTCTCCTTTCTGGACCCTTAGCTATTGCAATCAAGACCCATCTAGGTAAAGTTTTACCATTAGCAAAGCCTCACACTATTCACCACTCCCACCTTTGTTACTAGTTCTTTTGTGTGTGTGTGAACACCTATATTTGTATATGTGTATATATTGCTTTCCCCCTAAATAAAACATAAAAACCTATTTCAAATGCCTTTGGAGTTCTCTGTGCTTCTGGGCCTGGAAGAGTTGAGCTGAATCCCAAGGTTGCTTTTGCCCCAACCAAACTATATGTCTGCTTTCAGCTAAGTACCACATTCCCCTAAAAGCATAGCACTTGGGAGTATCCTTCCCAGACTCCAGCATGTTTGGTAACAAAGGGCCTCTGGAATCAACCAAGGAACTAAGCAAGCTCAGGTAGGAAAAGAAACATTAGAGGACAAGCAGGTTTGTGTCCCCCTTTCCTCCCTTCATAGATAATACTCATAATTGCTTAATGGAACCCCTAAATATATCTACAAACAAGGATTTGAGCCAATTCTCAGACATTCTCTCAAACCAGTTCTTAAAATCTGTCAAGTTCATGGCTGCCTCCCAATCCCCAAGGCCCCTCTCCTTTGGTGTCTCTCCAATAGTGCCTCACTAAACTACAAATTCAAATATTCTACAGGATGTTGCTATCACAATTAAACTGCGCTTGAAAGGGATCTAGGACTCCTAAAGGCCAATGTGATTCTAGGCTGCATCAATACGAGTATAGTTTCTAGATCAAGGGACGTAATAGTGCCACTCTATTCTGCTTCGGTCAGGCCTCACTTGGAATAATACTGTGTTTTGTTCTGGGCTCCATAATTCAGTTGGAACATGTCCAGAGGAGGGCAACCAAAATGGTGAAGGATTTGGAAACCATCCGGCCCTATGAGGAGCAGCTTAGAGAGCTGGGTATGTTTACTCTGGAGAAAAGAAATTTAAGAGTGGATATGATATCCATGTTTAAATATCGGAAAGGGTTGTCGTATTGAGGATGGAGCAAGCTTGGTTTCTGCTGCTACAGAAAAAAGGAGACACCACAGTGGATGCAAGCCACAGGGAAAGAGGTTCCACCTAAACATTACTAGGAACTTTGGGACAGTAAGAGCTCTTCGACAGTGGAATATACTCCCTTAGAGTTTGGTGGAGTCCTCCTCTTTGGAGGTCTTTAAACAGAGGCTGGATGGTGCTTGGAATGTGTATTCCTGCATGGCAGAAGTGGGTTGAACTGGATGGCCCTTGTGGTCTATTCCAACTCTATGATTCTATAATGCTAGTGGATTCCGGTTCCTTACCCACAGAGGCCACATTCTCATAAGTCTCTATCATTATATAATTGTACATAAGCCGCTGCTTCTTCGTCAAGAGTTTCCATTCCTCCTCAGTGAAATATACTGCCACATCTGCAAAGGTCACCTGCAACAGAAAATAGCCCTCATCCAGAGAGTGCCTAAGCAAAAGGGGACGAAAGCACATGGTTCATCCCAAATATTATTTCATCACTTCACAATTCAGTACAGGAAATAAACTTTAAATTCTGTCAGCAAGAAAAACAAACTCCTGCCTTCGAGATCCAGTTTGTCTCGAATCCTTTCAATATAATATACAATATAATAAACAATATAATTTAGGCCATGGCTGGGATATAGATGATGGATTATGATACTCACTATCCCAACACATACAGTACATTTAGCCACCAAAGAATTATAGTGCATTTAGACGTTTCTTGTCACATTTTAGAATGAAATGTCTTTATTAAAAAACATTTCTGGGGAGCACTGTGGGCTTGAGGGCCACTGGACTCACCCCATATTTAGATCCAGAGATGTTCTCCCATAGCACCCAATATTTGACAGATTGGAAAAGCAAGACGCATGTGGACAAGCAACCCAGAAGGCGGTGAAGATGGCCAAAGTTGTTTATGAGGAAGATCACACAAGCTAGGAAGGGCACAGCAGTTTGCTTTTGCTTCAGCCTCCTGGGAAGGGCAATATCCTGCTTCCTTCTTTCCTCTCCTCTCCCCACCTTTGAGTTGATGGGGGGCAAACTGAATGACACTCAGGAACTGAAGTGAGCTGAGAAGGGGGAAAGTGGGAAGAGGAGAGAGCAACCAGGACATTTTTTAAAGCCCCTGAAAAAGTAGGATGACAGAGGATTAACCAGGACTGTCTCTGCTAAATTGGGAGAGTATGTTCTCTGTTTGCTTTCATGAACTGGCTCAGCAGTGACATAGATGGAACTAATTGTCAAGAACCTCGGCTCACCAAGGAGTTCTTGTAGGTTTGCATCCTCTTTGTCTTGGAGCCCAACTCCCTCCGCTTGGCCTCTGTGTCGGCCATCAGGTGGGCAGGGGTCCTGGTCGTCTTGCACTTGGGTCACTTTCAGCAAAAGGTGCCCCAAAGCTGTGTCCAAGGGGGCCAAGATCAAGTTCCTGCGAAAGAAGACCAGATATTTAAAAATGGCGTAAATTGGATCTCCTATAAAGAATTAATGCAAATAGATAGAACTAGGTATAGAGTAAAGACGTGAGAAGATCCTAATGATCAGGGTAATGATCTTTCATGGTTCTTTTACAGACAATTAAGAAAGCTCTTCCTAATGGATAAAAAACAATACGGTATTGGCAAATCAGACTCTGATCTAGAACAGGAAATAATGTGGAATAAAGATAACAGCATCCTGATAGTGACATACGCAGGTGACATGTACCTCCTTTGGGCCGATGCAGAGGTGGGTATCCCCTTTCTCCCTCTGCTTCAAACAAAGCCCCTGGACCTACCATAGATTCACTGCAGCTCCCCTACACAGCAGATACTCCATGCCTTATTAGAGTGGTGGGGGATTAGGCGATGAGGAGTTGAAGTGGGCCCTGGTTATGTCCCCGTAGCTAGATGTGAAATGAGTGCATCATAAATAAATAATTATATCATCTGCTGAAACCTCCCGAGGTCCCCAGTGCTTTCCCCCATCATCAGCCCCTTTCCCAAGAAGGCTGCAACCACACTGCAGAAATAAGGCACTTTGACACAGCTTTAAACACTCAGTGCTATGGAATCCTGGGCTTTTTTCCTTTGGGACACTTAGCCTTCTCTGCCAGAGAGCTCTGGTGCCACAATGAACTACAAATCCCAGGATTCCACAGGATGGAGCCAGGAGAGTTAATACACTTTAGAACTGGATTATTTATGCAGTGCAGATATATCCTGAGTTTGTTGTAAAAGGGCAGAAGCACCAAAGTCTTGTTTTTATCGTCCTAATAATGGTTTTCCTTTAAAAAAAAAAGGTGTCTGCTTATCTGTCTATTCCTTATTTTTGCTGTTCTTCTTTGTTTCTATGTTTATTTGATCATATGAAATGGTCTGGTCAGTCAGCTTCCTTCTTGCCTGAAATTCTCTTAATAAGAAAACTGAGGAGACTTTTAAAACCTCCCAAAGGAGCTACTTTTGGCCTTGTTTTGGGGATTAGCCTCCTCTTACAAGCCAAAGCCCAGTGTTTGTGAAAAAGAAGAATAAGGCTTGTATTAAAACTATCCTCCCATTTCTGATCCCTTTTAAAACCCATGTTCCCCAGAAGGAGCAGAGCTGTGTAATACGAAAACCCTCTCACAAAAGAGACACAAAAGACACACAAAGAGACACACTTCCTTCCTTTTGGCCCAAGGAGCCTGGCCTCCTTCTCTCTCTGGAGCCTCATTAGAGAAAGAGAGGCCTCTGTTCAACTGAGGCCTCAGAGAAGATTCTGGAACATTGTTCCCCACAGTCACAAGCAGCACAAAATGGCCTCTGGAACACAAAATGGCTGCCTCTGCCTCAGCGCTTGGCAGTTGGCAGTTTGAGGCCTTCAGGAAACCCAAATGGAGGATGAAAGGGCCCCAAAGTCGGAAGGGACCCCAAACATGATTTCCAAATCTTAACAACACCTAAAAATCATCCTGATGCTTCTATTGAAAGTAGACACCTGACCCCCTCCCTCCCTCATTACAATCAATAGTGAAAGATATTGATGTTTTCTCCCATTCAAACCACTCCCTTCATCACCTAGGCAGCACAGAATCAAAATAAAATGAGCAGATCAATATCAATTGGACTGACAGGAGTAGACTGGGTCCCAACTCTAGCCCTACTACAGAGTCCTGACCGTTGAGGAACAACCTTGAGCAACTGGGGAACTGAGAGAGATACGGTTCCAGCTGCAGGACTGTTGGAGGCTGCAGTTCCCAGAATGAGATGCATCTCTTTTGGTACAATTGATGTACAAGAACTGATTGAAGGGAAATAAATTGAAGGCTCTATTGTTGACTGTTAAAATATACACTAAACGAAGTCATGGGAATATTAATAATGTACATGCAAATATCTAGTCATCTATAATGTCACCTTGCAAGCTTATAAATGTTGGGATCCTATGGATCAAGTTGCTCTTTCTTTGGTCCCAGAGAGACTGCCTTGTCCTGAGTCCTGGGGGGATGCCAAGGCTCCCCTGGAGCAGGAGAGAGGGCTCCACAGGGGTCTAAGGGATGCTCTGTTGGGGGATGCTGGGAACTGCAGTCCAACAATCTCTGCAAAGCCTTGCTTTGCCTTCTCCTCCTGAGCCGAATCAAAAGAGGAAATCTAGCTGGAGGACTTTGTGGAGAAGGAAAGGTATTCTCAGGGGGAAGCAGAGAAGGCAGATTATTATTATTATTATTATTATTATTATTTATTTGTATACCGCCCTCTGGCAAACCAATCCAGGCGGTTAACAACAGTAAAATATAAAATATGACAATTAAAAACACTTTATCCCTCCCCCCCTTAAGACAGTATTAAACAGTATAACATATTAAAAACACAATATCAATGCATAAAACAACAATTAAAAACTAAAAACCCTGATATCCCTCTGTTGATCCTCAACCATCACTAAGATGGGGCCACGGGAGGAATGAGGGGATCAGGGAACCTGGGCCGGGATGGTTAATCTGGAAAGGCCTGTCGGAAGAGATCCATCTTGACCGCTTTTTTAAATGCAGACATGTCCTTGAAGGCAGGCTGAGCAGATGTCCTCCTTTCCCAGGACATGTCCTACATTTCAGCCTTCTGTCCAGGAGGAGTTCCAAAAGGTCATCCATTTTGAGCATGACTAAGAAACATGAATGTACATTTTTCTCTCTGTTTTTAGCTTTTACTTGGCCATGCCCTCCATTTTCCTTGAACGTCTTCCACTTTGCAGTGCCTTGTCCTCCTTTGTGGAGAGGACATCTGGTCACCCTCCTTGAGGGTCTCTCCCCCGATAGAGCCATGGGTCCAGAGGGACGGCCAGCTGTGACTCTCCAGGGCTAGTTTAGGGTCAGAAGAAGGGAGAGAGAGGCTGTGAAGACAAAACCTCAGAGCTTCTCCATGCACAGCAGCTGCTCCAACCACTGAGCTATACTCCCTTTCCAATGGGTGCAGGAGTACAAAGCGGCTGCTGGCATTTTGTCTCCTGAATCCCCCTGAATTGGTCTCCTTTCCTGAGGCACAGCCCCACTCCTGCCCCAAAACAGTCTTACGGAGAGGGAACAGTTCAAGGGGGAGAGGAGTGTGTCTGTTCATACCTTTTGTGAGAGTTAAAGTGTTAAGGAAAGCTTTTCCTCTGCTTTGGTTTTCTGAAAAGACACCAAATGTAAAGCCTTTCCCATCTTGGCAGGGGATGGGGCCAGATCAATGGGGTCCCTAGGGTTGGTGTCCCCCGGTTTGGTCACTCCTGGTGTCACCCCCATTGACCCCCTCCTCTAAGAGCCCCTTCACTAAGAGCATCCATTAAAGAGCATTAAAGGAGCATAGAGTTGGAATAGAGCACATGGCAAATGGCAATGGAGGGCAGAAGGTGACAATGCCTAGGAAACTAGTCCTCTGAGTCCCAGCCATAGTAACTCCTGGTAGTAAATAGTTCAGGGGCTGAGGGGGGTAAGGACCAAAGTGGGGGGTAAGGACTGTGGCCCCATGACCTCTTGGCAAATCTATGGGAGACACTGCCTCCAAGAGCACTGGAGGAGTCTCTGTCTGGATGGCCATCTCTTCAGAGGACATGGAGGGCAGAATGGGGCTGAATGGATGGCCCTTGGGGCTCCCTTCCAGCCCTAAGAGCCTATGAAGCCTACCTTACAAGGCTGTTGTGGGAGTTAATCACAAGACAATTACTACAAAGGAATGGCCACCTTTTAGCAGCTTACAATAAAAAGATCCATACAATACAATAAAAACATGTTTCATGATCTCCCAAACCCTAATGTCCCTAACCCTCCCATCCAAAATAAAATACCATTAAATTACTGGACAGTTATTAAAACAATTGTTAAAAACAGGGATAGGAGCCAAAGACACACAAAGAGACACACTTCCTTCCTTTTGGCCCAAGAAGCCTGGCCTCCTTCTGACTCTGGGGCCTCAGGAGAGAAAGAGGAGCCTCTGTTCAACTGAGGCCTCAGAGAAGGTTCCGGAACATTATTCCCCACAATCACAAGCAGCACAAAATGGCTGCCAGAACACAAAATTGGATTCCATCCAATCAGGGCCAGGGATGATGGGAGGGACAGGGACTCCAGCCAATCAGGGCCGAGGATGGTGGGAGGGACAGGGATTCCAGCCAATCAGGGCCAGGAATGGTGGGAGGGATGGGGATTCCAGCCAATGGCAGCCCTCAGAGTGTCCTCAGGAGTCAATCATGTGTAAAATACATATCATAAAAACATCACAAAGTATAAACATTTCAATTACCGTAATTGCAGGGCAGTTATGCTGTTATGACCAGAAGTAAACATATACACAGTTATGATTATATATACATGCTGATGTTGACCAGAACGTGGGGGCTGTATACATGCGCAGGTGCATCCATGTGCATTCATATGTAACTCCATATTTCTCCATGCATTTGCTTATGTTTAAATTGTACACAAGTAGAAGAGTATACAGTATATAAATGTGTGTGTTTATTCTATCCAGCTGCAACTAATCCCAACCCCTCATCTACCTAACCCATACCATGACCCACAATCCCCAGCCAAATTTACAACCCAAAGCCATTATCTTTACTATTAGTAATTGAAACCTAATCTTAACAAAATATAACTTTAAATCATAAAGAGACATATGGACAGACAAACCGTAAAAGCAAAATCAAAAGGGCCTTTTCTGGATTGGAAATATAATTTTTGCATTCCTTACTGACAAAAATAATGCTAGTTCACTACTGGGATTTGTGTGGCTTCTCTCCTGATGTGTCAATAATAATAATAATAATAATAATAATAATAATAATAATAATAATAATAATAATTTTTATTTATAACCTACTTTTCCAAAAATAGATCAAAGAGGGGTACAGCAAAGGAAAAAAAATGTAGCACAATATGCAATATAAAAACATACCGTATAAAAACATCATAAAAATAACCCAATACTTTAAAAGACTATAAAATCTACAACAAGCGTTAAAACCAAAGAAGACAAACTAACTAGCTAGAACCACTGCATATCAGGGGAGAACAGCATGTAATCAGGGCACATGGGCGAAAGCCTGTCGGAAGAGAAAGGTCTGTAATTCCTTCCTAGAAAGATCAAGGGAGGTGAAGGAGCTTGACTTCATAGAAAAACATTTCCCACAATGCTGGCATTTGTATGGCTTCTCTCCTGTGTGGACTCTCCGATGTGTCACTAGGTTTGACCTCCGAGAATAACATTTCCCACAATGCTGGCATTTGTATGGCTTCTCTCCTGTGTGGACTCTCTGAGGTTTAACTAGGTTTGATTTCAATGAAACACATTTCCCACAATTCTGACATTTGTATGGCTTCTCTCCCGTGTGACTCTCTGATGCCTAACTAGGACTGACTTTGATAATATTATATGTACTTATATATTCTTCTTAAACATGGATTTTTTATAGCATCCACAGCCAGAAAAAGTTCCACAACAGTATAAATATAAAACATCAAACCTTGATTTTCCAGTTTTTATTACGGACTCCATTTTGCTCTCTCATTATAGTCAATGGGACTTGAGCATCCCCGTATTTTGTTATACAATGGGGATCTTGGAACCAAACCTCGACCTACAACAAGGGTCCACTGTGTGTGTGTGTGTGTGTATGTGTGTGTATATATATTATCATCATATATAATCCATACATCTATATTTATATCTATATTTCACGTTAAAACCCATCAATAGTTTTTCCAGCAAGCCTGGAGTTTTTGGCGCATGCGCAAAAGCCTCCTACAGCGCCATCTGCTGTCCAGCAAAAAGTTTGCGTGGGAAGGCCCTGTGGCGAATAGAGCCTTAAGCTGACCAATGAAAAGGCAGCTAGAGCTCAGCCAATCAGGTGCTGGCTGAGAAGAGGGAAAACCCAACCGATGGCTGACAGTTGGAGAAGAGTCCAGTTGGGACTCTGGACTCTGAGGGGAAGGCTCTAGCCAAGGCAGTGTGAGGGCTTGGGTTGTTAGCAGTCCTCCCGAGGGACTGGAAACGGGGTTTTCCTTGAGTCCAAAGGGAAGGACTAGGGTCCCAAATAGACTCTAGGAAAGAGAGGGATGGGTTGCGTACCTTAATTGTGTCAATAGCCTATGGGGCTTGGGCCCTAGAAGGCAATTTGGAAGCACTAATTATTTATTCATATTGAACAAGCTTTGAAACGAGTTATATTTATTCCATCCTGTATTACAATAAGCCTTCGTTTTTATTTTAAACATCACTTGGCTCGTGGTTAGGGTTGCCATAAGCCAGGACCTCCAAACTGGGACAAATGTAGGACAAATGTAGGACAACATTTTCAAATGGAGGGCACAGTTTTAATAAATGGAGGACACGCAAAAAACTGATGATTTTTTAAAAATGTTAATATAAATGCATGTTTCTTAGGCATGATCAAATGGAGGACATTTTGAAATGTGACAGAAGAGGACATGTCCTGGAAAAGGAGGAGGATGCCTGGTCACCTTGTCTCTGGTCCAAAATACACTGCAGAAATAAAACATAGCTGGACTGAAATGCCCAGAGTTCCTCACCAAAGCTGCATCCACACTGAGGAAATAATCCAGTTTGAGAGTGACTTAACTGTCCTGGGTTAGTGCTGGGGAATGCTGGGAATTGTAGTACACTGTGGCCCCAGAGCTATCTCTGACAGGGAGTCCCATAACCCTCCAAACGTAGTTGAACTGCGGTGCCCAGAATTCCTCACCAGGTGCTGCATCCACACTGAGGTAACGGTCCAGTTTGAGACTGCTCAGTGCTGGGGAATCCTGGGAATTGGAGTCTATTGTGGCCTCAGAGCCATCTCTGACAGAGAAGTCTCAATGTCTCCCAAACACTAGCATTCCCAGGATTCCCTAGCATTGAGTGAAAGCAGCCTCAAAGTGAGTTATTACTCTTGCAGTGTGTGAGAGAGATAGAAAGGCTAGGGACTGGATTCATTCATTAACTCACAAAAGGAGGATGTCTGTGTCCAAAACACACTGCTTTGACTGCCAGGGCTCAGTGCTATGGAATCCTGGGAATTGTAGTTTATTGTGGCACCAGAGCTCTCCAACAGAGAAGGCTAAAAATGCCTCACAGACACCAGACTTCCAGAGCATTGAGCCCTGGCAGTCAACGTTAGAAAAAAATACACAGGGGCAACATAAATATTGAAAATGGCCACGCTCCTCCTCCTCCTCCTCTTCCTCCTCCTCCTCCTCCTCCTCCTCCTCATCCTCGCCTCGGTGCCAAAGGAAATGGCCCTCTCCCCCCTGCTGCCTTGCTGGGACCAAACAGAGGAGGAGCTCCTCTTCCTGAGTCTGGCAACCTCCAAAAAGCCTCGAAGAAAATTCCCCAAACGTTTGGCCAAAACTCACCAAATCCCCCCGTATCTCACCAAATATTCAGTCAAAATCCCTGAAAAGTCCCTGTAATGTTAATATGGCAATAAACCGTAGCCCTAATTGAATAAAAAATAATTGGAACTTATTTCAACTCTCAAAATTACCATTAAAACCAAGCACCAAAATTACACCAAAGGCTCTGAAAAGGACCCATTTTGGTGTGAAAGTCACCAGATTGGCAACAGACCGGGAGTCGAGGAGGAAACCGTGCAGGGACGCCCCCTAGTGGTGAAAAACCGGGAATGTCCCGCCGGCAGGAGGGTTATGGCAACCCTACTCATGGTGAGGTTAAAAACAGCAACGCTACCTATAGTTTAAAATCTTTGGTGTACCTCAAACATATTTTGGTGGCAGTGGTGGGATAACAAAAGTCCCAAGCACCTGCCACAATAGAAAGGTTGACCCTCACAGGCCCAAACTCCTGAGGTGAGTTTTGGGTCCTAAGGCTGGGAGTATTGGTAGTGTGCTTTGCTTTACTCTGCCCAGAGACAATGCGCAGAGGGTGGAATCGCTGGACAGATCGGGAGGTCCAGTACCTTTATCACTGTCTGGAGAGGAATGTGGACCTGGACCTCATAATGGGGTCCACGTCCCACCCTAAGAGGGCAATCTACTCAAAGATTGCCAGAAAGATGAGGAGAAGGGGTCTGAGAGGTCACAGAAGCAGGTGGCCTGCAAAGTGAAGGTGATGAGGACGGCCTTCTATCTTGCCATGCGCGAGCATGGCTACAGCTGCGCACCATGACACAAACCTCCAGTTTTTGATGAGATGTGGCATCTCTGGATGCTGGCTGGGGGTCCTATATTGGACCTCAATGCCACTGCGGGCGAGTCTTGCCTGTTGACATTTCCTGTACTGGGGTGCTATGATTGGTTGTCTTGAGGCACTTGAGCTCATTTCTGCACTTGTGTCTCCTGTTCCTCTTTCCTCCACACAGAACGCCGGGGGAGGCGTCACAGGGCGGCCATGCAGAGTCCACCTCGCCCGGAGGAGGAAGACAATGGGGGTCCACACCATCACCCTGAAGATTGGCTTATGAATATATACTGTATATATATGTATACACACACACACACACACACAGAGTTAATATATATATACATATATGATATATATATAGGCACACATATATGTATATATATAAATATATACATATATACATACACATATGTATGTAAGTACATGTGTGTGAAGATGCACACGTTCAGACAGATATCTATGGTTATGTATGCAAATACATGTTCCATGCAAGATTTTTGCAATGGTTATGAGTTGCCTTCAGGCATTGGAGCTCATTTCTGCAGCCAGTAGGTGTTCAGATTAAGGTATAAGTTTGAGTGCACTTAGATAGAGATGCCTCCACATATATACATATATGCACACATCCATCTGTTGTTGTCCATTGTTCTGGTTCGTTGTTCCAGGTGATGCTGGAGAAGAGGCCCTGCCTCCAGCAGAACCAGAGGCTGCAGACGATGAAAGAGAGGGACTCCTTGCCCAATGCATCGCTCACCTGGAGGACCAGCACCAGGAAGGTCAGTTCCCCCACCTTCACAAAGGCCCCATTCCCACTCCCTCATTTGCCCTGGATAGAACTGGGCAGATTCGGGTGCCCCCATATCAAATCTCCCCGGAAACAAGTTCCTACTACCCTTGACCTCAATCGGGGTAATCTACCCCCTGAACTTGATCCGATCATGACCGGGGCTGAGTTCATATTTGCCGGCAGCAGGGAAGAGCTTCCAAAAAGAAAGGGTCAATAGTCCGCTTTCAGAAAAACCGCGCTAAGGGGGATTTGCCCTGGATCTCTTGTGCAACACCCTGATCGAGTTGTGTTAAAATTGGAACGAGTGTGAACTTCCAACTTTTAATCCGGTTTGGGAGCCGGGATAAAATGTAGTCTGAATGGCCCCTACATTTAAGGGTGAAGGGAGCAGAAACAACACTTAGACTTTGCTTCCTTCGACCATTGCAGCGTTGGAGTGTGTCGCCATCCTCAAACCATCAATGGCTCACCTGCAGCAAGGCCTGGAGCAGCACAGAAGATGGCTATAACAACTCGGTGTGTGGTTCTCCCCACAACAATGATGTGGGTCTTCCTTTTTTATTTTCAAATATTTTTATTACACTGAGATATTCCCATGACCAAATATCAACCAAATATTAACTATTAATTTAACGGAATGTTATCACCCTTTTTCTTCAAATGTTTTAAGACAACTCCATTCCATTTCTAAATATCCTTTTGGTTTCCCTCTTAATAAGGCAGATACTACATCCATATTTCTAGCTTCATGTATCTTAATCAACCAATATTCGATAGAAGGATTAATTCTAGATTTCCAAACTTGAGCAAATAAGATCCTTGCACATGAGAGCATATATAAAACAATTCTATTGTATTTTACTGACTTTATGTTGTGTGTCATGTTTAGTAAAAATAAATGTGGTTCAAAGGGAATATTTATATCAAGAATGTTTTGGATGCTTCCATGAATCCTTTGCCAGAATCCTTTAGCTTTAATGCATGTCCACCAATATGAAAGAAGCGTCCCTCGGGTTCCCCGCATTTCCAGCACTTAGTATTGCCAGCTTTGTATCTCTGGTGGATTTTGGGGGGGGTTAGATACCACCTGTATAACATTTTGATATCATTTCCTTTATAATTTTGGCACAGAGTTAATTTATTTGTTCCTTTCCATGATTTTCCCCATTCCTCTATAGTCATAGTTTTATTTATATCACATGCCCATCTTACCATGCTGTGTTTAATAATTTCATCTTCTAGATCTTTCTTTTACAGTCCGTCCTCGCCTTATGCAGGGGATCCGTTCCGGATCCCTCCGCGTAAGGTGAATTCCGCCTATGCTCGAGCCCCATTGGAAACAATGGAGCTCGTGTGTGGCGGCATGGTGGCGCGGGAGCGCGCAGGGCGAAATGGGCACGCACGCCCATTCAATTGAATGGGAAACGCCGCCCCTTCTGCCCCTTCCGCCCCGCGCGCGCCCCGCAGCTTGAGCGCATATGCTCAAGGCCGTGTATGGCGCGCCTGCGCATGGTGCGGGCGCACTGTAATAGTTTATAACATTTGGATATGTGTTTACCTTTTTGGTCCTTCATAATTTTATCTATTTAATTGTTATCCATCATTAACTCAGGAGCTTTATTATCTGCCTTAAAACGATTGTTTAATTAGTTGTATGAAAACCAATTCTTCCTGTTTCTTCTTTCATTAAGTTCTTCCATAGATTTCATATTGTATTTTCCTTCTGGTGTTTGGTTTATTAAATCTCCATATCTTAGCCATGAAGTATCTTTGTCCTTTGTTCTATTGTAATAGGCTTCTTGCAATGACACCCAAAATTGATGTCTCATTTTATACCATACTTTAAGCAATGATCTTCTTATAACATGATGGTTAAAAGTATTATTATCTTTTGGTTTTGTATACCACATATATGCATGTATACCAAGATTCAGGTTAGCCTTTTCTATATTCAATACATTCTTGTTTTCTAATTTGAACCATTCTTCTAACCATTTGAGACAAGCTGCATAATAATAATACAGCTTAAAGTTTGGCAAATTACATCCCACCATGAAGCAAAGATCATTTACTAAGGCAACCATAACAGTTTTGACTCCGTATCCGATCCTGAGGCCAGTTTGAAATGGGTCCAGATAATCTGTTTCATCCAAGACCACTTGGAGATGAAGAGCAACTGCCCTCAAAATTATGTTGGTTAGAAATGGAAGATGGGAGACTGGTCTGTAATTGTTCATCTCCAAGGGATCTAGGGAGGGCTTTTCCATAAAGGGCTGTAGCACCGCTTCTTTTAAGCATGATGGAAAATAGCCCTAACTAAGAGATGCATCTATGATATATCTCAGGTGATATAAAAAGGGCAAGGGTTGGGAGGGCAAGTTCTCCTCTTCACACTTAAAAGGAGCTTGTCCATACTCTCAGTACTCAGATTCAAATTGATCCAGTATGATCTTATTCATGGACACCTCACTTATAGCCTCTGCAATAATGCTGATGTCCAATTTGGCTGTTATCTGAGAGATATTATCTGTGAAATAGTCATTTAAAGTATCATAGTTAGCTGTGGAAGGCTCTAATAATGGGTTCTTGGAGGAAGGTGCCTGAAACAGGTCCCAGATCCAACCCCCCCACCCCCCAACTTCAGCAGTCATTTTATGCTTCTCTTCCCTTGGCACTTTCATTCCTTTATTCCTTCCTTCTCCTCTTTTAACATACATCGCTTCAAGGGGGTCCAAGGCCCTTTCAGCATGATCCCAGAACCATGAGATTCCCCCAAATGAATGAGGGCTCTCCCCACTTCCCGCCCTCAGAGCAGCTTCAGGGGCTGACAGTCTCCATGCGCAGATGCCCCAAAGACCCCTTCTCAGCATGTGCAGGGATCGTAAGGCCTTTGCTGCTGCTGCTGCTTATTCCGCTGGCGGCCTTTAGAAGAAGGGAAGGACTACGACCTTTTTTCCTTCCTTCTGGAATGGAGCCCAAGCTGCAGAGCTGGACTCAGCAGGGAAAGGCTGGGAAGGCTCTGCTTTGTACATATAACAATGTCTCTCTGAGTGTGTGTGTGTGTGTGTGTGTGTGTGTGTGTTTGCCTCTGTTTTTATGGCTGGGAAAGGAGCTGAGGAGAGAAGAAAGGGTACATTTTGTGCAAATGCAGAATTTCTGTACACCAATGAGTCCAGTGTGTTGAAACAACAAAAACTTTATTGCAAAGACATAATCAGAAATTCAGTGTTTAAGTCAGAGCTGCCCTCCCCAAACCAAACATTAAAACCCCAAAACCTAAAACATCACCCTCTTCCAAACCTAGCCCCCCTCCAATTCCCACAGTCTATTCCCCACAGATAACAAGGCCCCCTTTGTCATTCCCAGAAAATACCCCTTTCTGTTACAACCTGTCCCCAACTTTCTTCAGCCAACATCCCACAAATTCCAAATGCTATCATTCCCATAACTATTCTAACCAGCTGGAGCCAATCCCATCCCTCTGTCTAGCTAACCTATTCCACCACCATGATCCCCACTCAAACTTATAAACTAAAGCAATAATCTATACTAATGGCAATCAAAACCTCAACTCAACAAAATATAACTGAAAAACATAAAGAGACATATGGACACACAAACCTAACACACAAAATCACAAGGGCCTTTTCTTATCACCACAGGATTTAAAATATATTCTTTAGTATTGCTTATTGACAAATATAATGTTAGTTCATTTCTGGGATTTGTGTGGCTCCTTTCCTGTGTGGACTTTCTGATGTCTCACTAGGCTTGATTTCAATGAAAAACATTTCCCACAATGCTGGCATTTGTATGGCTTCTCTCCTGTGTGGACTCTCTGATGTGCCAATAGGTTTGACTTTGAAGAAAAACATTTCCCACAATGCTGGCATATGTTTGGGTTCTCTCCTGTGTGGACTCTCTGATGTGCCAATAGGTATGGCTTTGAAGAAAAACATTTCCCACAATGCTGGCATTTGTATGGCTTCTCTCCTGTGTGGATTCTCTGATGTGCCAATAGGTTTGACTTTGAATAAAAACCTTTCCCACAATTCTGGCATATGTTTGGGTTCTCTCCTGTGTGGACTCTCTGATGTGCCAATAGGTATGACTTTGAAGAAAAGCATTTCCCACAATGCTGGCATTTGTATGGCTTTGCTCCTGTGTGGACTCTCTGATGTCTCACTAGGTGTGACCTCTGAGAAAAACACTTCCCACAGTGCTGGCATTTGTATGACTTCTCTCCTGTGTGGACTCTCTGATGTGTCACTAGGTGCGACTTCGAAGAAAAACATTTCTCACAACGCTGGCATTTGTATGGCTTCTCTCCTGTGTGGAATCTTTGATGCATGACTAGGACTGACATGTAAGCAAAATATTTCCCACAGTGCTGGCATTTATGTGGCTTCTTTCTTGTGTGGACTTTCTCATGACTGACAAATTCTTCTGTAAAGGAGGACAATGACAGGCAAAACTGAATATCAGTGTTAAGAGAGGAAAGGGTTACCCCAAGATTCAGCCCCACATTCACCCCTCTCTATTTGAGATTAAATTAATAAAGTTGGTGCGAGTGACCTGAGCATGACCCTGTTTTGGATGCCCCCAAATCCATATAATGACTGTATTCTTACTCATAGGAGCTACCAAAGAAGTGATTGAATGGGAACTGTCATGAAGAAATCAGTGGAAGGAGATAGTCAGGCAGTTAAAAAATATTCCATTAAATGTATATAAAACTATTTTAATTGAAAAGTGGCATCATTTTCTGTGAGACTGCCATAGAGTGTTGAGTCAGAGCGCATGGCATGATGCAAGCTAACTGCAGAGGTCACTTCATGCTGTTTGGCACCAGGATATGACTCACAGCCAATACAGTATATAGCTCACATGCGGATTGGTGTGGGTTGGAGTTGGGTGTATAAGAGATTGTGAAATGGATAGAAGTCAGAGAGGAGAGTTGGTAAATATTTGTTTTATATTGCAACTCAAGAGAAAGAACCTCCAAGGACATGGAGGAAATCAAGTGTGTCTGTGAGTTATTTTTAAGTGTGGAAGGTGGTTAATGCATTGCCAATGCCTATATCTGGGGATTTGCTTTTGTACTCTGCTACATTATGGTTGAGCTCTGGGAGTGTCGCCTTCAGATAGTGCTATACATTGGTTTGTGAATGGGACCAGAATTCAGAGCCAAGAATGACCTAAGAGCCGGTGTGACAATCCTGTTTGGCTGAAGTATTTCCACCAAGCACCCATTGCATTTATTTCAGTTTCAGAGAATTCTTTCTCCACCGAGGAAACATCCTAAAGCAATTTAAACCTTTTTGAATGCTTGGTTTCTGCCCCCAAGCAACGACTTCAGTATAAATATCAGCCCCAATCGGCTGTTCTTTAGTTTCAGTCCAGTTGCAGACAGACAGTCCATTGGTGTACATTGCTAAACACCTCACTACACTCGCCAGCCCCACTTGCCACAGGACTTACTGACTTCTCTCCCCTTTCTGGACCCTCAGCAATTGGAATCAAGATCCATCTAGGTAATGTATTACCATTTGCAAAGCCTCACAGTATTCGCCACTCCCACCTTTGTTACTCAGTTCTTGTGTGTATGCGTGAACACCTATATGTGTATATGTCTGTGTATGGGTGTATTTTGCTTTCCCCCTAAATAAAACACAAAAACCTATCTGAAATGCCTCTGGAGTTCTGTGTGCTTCTGGGCCTGGTATAGTTGGGATGAATCCCGAGGTCACTGTTGCCTCAATCTCTCCTTTGAGCTAAGTATGAAATTCCCCTAAATGCATAGCTCATAACTGCTAAATGGAACCCTTAATATGTATGAAACAAGGGCCTGGTTTCAAGTTCATTTCTTAAGTTCAGTGCTCTACATGGGGCTATCTTTGTACCAAGTTCGGAAGCTTCAGTTAGTTCAAAACGCGGCACCAAATTGCTCACTGGAACATCTAGGTCAGACCATATAACACCAGTTCTAAAATCTCTACATTGGCTGCCAATTAGCTTCCGGGCGCCATACAAAGTGTTGGCTATTACCTTTAAAGCCCTACATGGTTTGGGCCTGAGCTACTTGAGGGAATGCCTCTCCCTACACAATCCGCCCCACAATATCAGAACATCTGGGAAGAATCTATTAGATTACCCAAAGGTCAGGCTAAGAACAACTTCTCACAGAGCGTACACAGCCATGGCCCCCAAGTTATGGAACAGGTTGCCGCAGGAGATCCATCTTATCCCCACCTTGGATGCTTTCAAGAAAGCACTTAAAACGTATCCCTTCTGGCAAGCTTACCCACCCGACCTCTTGTAAAGAACTTAAGGGAAAATCCCACTTCTGATCGCAATTGTGCATTTTATACGATGTTTTTATTTGTCCCGAATTGAGTTTTAAGCAACTTGTTTTTTTACTGTGTGTAAATTGGATGCTATTGTTGTTTTGTGGCTATTTTACAAGTAACTACAAATAAATCCTATTATTATTATCTGTCCGGTTGGTGGCTGCCTCCCAATCCCCAAGGCCCCTCTCCTGGCCCTTCCCAGAGGTCCCTTCCTTTCCGCACAGAGCTAGGCGATCCTGGCTTTGCTCCTGCCTTCCCCTCCTGGCTCCCAGAGGCCTGATCCCCTTCCCTTTCTCCATTCGCTCTCCAACCTTCCCTCTTGCCCATCTGCACTGCTTTACCATTTCACCTTCAGCATCTCTTTCCTGCCTTTCTGTTTTTCACATTGCCTCCATCGCTCTATCACAGACACACACCCACAGAGTGTGATGCATAAAAGGGACACTTTGAGGCTCATTTCTTGAGAAAGGCAGAGCCATCAATATACAACTAATGCATTAGGAAAGGCAGAACAAGGGGTCTGGTACCTGGTTTTTGATATTAGTGCGGGTCAAGTGCCAGGGTCCACCTTAAAACAGCTTTAAGACATCTCCAAGACTGGGATGGGTTACTGTTGGGGTTTGGGGGGGGAGGGCATATTTGGCCCCAGGTGTTCTCAGAGCGGAGGTGGGGGCCGTTTTGCCACTGTTGGACTACCTTTGAACCACTGCAGGGCCAAGTGATGCCTTTTCCCACAAAGCCTCTGCAGAGCCTCAAAAGGCTGGAAGAGGGGCCACAAAAGCCAGGAAACATGCTCAGGGAAGGGCTGAGGACCATTTAGAGGCAAAAAGCATTACTCTCCATGGCTCCTTCCCACAAAATTCCAGAATTGGCAGTTTACAAACTGGAGAACAATAGTGCCTCACTAAAACTAGAAATTCCAAGATTTCACAGGAAGTTGTTATGACAAGTGAATTATGTGTGAAAGGGAACTAGGGATGGTAGTAGAGCACAAGTTGAACATGTGTCAACAGTGTGATGCAGCAGCTAAAAAGGCCAATGTGATCCTAGGCTGTATCAATAGGAGTGTAGTGTCAAGATCAAGGGAAGTAATAGTGCCACTCTATTCTGTTTTGGTCAGGGCTCACTTGCAATAATCCTGTGTCCATTTCTGGGCACCACAATTCAAACAGATATTGAGAAGCTGGAGCATGTCCAGAGGAGGGAAACCAAAATGGTGAACAGTTTGTAAACCATGCTCTCTGAGTAATGACCTAGGGAGCTGGGTATGTTTAGCTTGGAGAAGAGAAGGTTAAGAGTGGATATGACAGCCCTGTTCAAATATTGGAAGAGATGTCATATTCAGGATGAAGCCAGCTTGCTTTCTGCTACTCCAGAGAAAAGGACATGAAACAACGGATGCAAGCCACAGGGACAAGAGATTCCACTTAAGCTTTAGGAGGAACTTCCTGAGAGTAAGAGCTCTTCAACAGTGGAATATACTCCCTCAGAGTTTGGTGGAGTCTCTTTCTTTGGAGGTCTTTAAACAGAGGCTGGATGGCCATCTCTCGGGGGTGCTTTGAATGTCTATTTCTGCATGGCAGAAGATTGAACCGGATGGTCCTTGTGATCTGTTTCAACTCTTTGATTCTATCATTCTAAAGAGGAATCATAGGACTCTGACAGTGAATTATGAAAGGGCCCTCAGTCTTCACAGGAAGGGCAATGGATTCAGGTTCCTTACCCACAGAGGCCACATTCTCATAATTCTCCATCATAACAGAACTGTACATCAGTCTCTGCTTCTTCGTCAACAGTTTCCATTCCTCTTCAGTGAAATATACTGCCACATCCGCAAAGGTCACCTGCAATATAAAATAGCTCTCATCCAGAAAATGACTAAACAAAAGGGGAGGAAAGCACATGGTGCATTGTAAATATTATTTCAACACTTCAGAATCCAGTCCAGGAAATAAACTTTAAATTCTGCAAGCAAGAAAAAGCTACAGCCTTTGAGATCCAGTTTGTCTCGAATCCTTTCAATATAATATACAATATGATAAACAATATAAATTAGGCCATTTCTGGAATATTATTGATTGATTAAGATACTGACTATCCCAACATGTATAGTACATTTAGTCACCAATGAATCATTTAGCCATATCTCACCTAATTTCAGAGGCAAATTTCATTTTTACAGAACAGTTCTGGGGAGTCCTCTGGGCTTGAGGGCCACTGGGACCACCCTCAATTTAAGTCCAGAGATATTCTTCCATATCCCCCAGCATTTCACAGATTGGGAAAGAAAGACTCATGTGGACAAGCAACATCAGAAGGGGATCAAGATGGCCAAAGTTGTTAATGATAAAGATCACACAAGCGAGGAAGGGTACAGCAGTTTGCTTTTGCCTCCATCTCCTGTCAAGGGCAAGACCCTGCCCCCTTCTCTCCTCCCCTCTCCTCTCTTTTGAGTGGATAGGATGCACACTCTTTTGAACATGGAATATATTTTGCAGCAACTGAACTGACCTGAGGAGAAAGGAGGAAATGGGAGGAGGAGAGTGAAATAGGACATTTCCTAAGCCCCTGAAAAAATGAGGTGACAGAGGATAAACCAGGACTCTCTCTGCCAAACTGGAGCAGTATGTTCTCCGCTTGCTTTCATGAGCCGGCCCAGACACAGATCAAACTAAGAGTCAGGATGGCAACTTACCAAAGAGCTGTTGTACCTTGGAAACCTCTTTGTCTTGGAGCCCAACTCCCTCCGCTTGCCCTTTGTGTCAGCCATCAGGTGGGCAGGGGTCCTGGTGGTCCTGCACTTGGTCACTTCCAGAAAGAGAGGCCGCAAAGCCGTGTAGAAGGAGTCTGAGATGAAGGTCCTGAGAAAAGGGACCAGTGTTAGGATTGGCTTGGCAAGAAACCCTGCAGCACTCAAAGACACAGAGAACTGCATCCTTCTGGTGACATACGCAGATGACATATGCCTCCTTTGGGCCGATGCAGATGTGGGCATCCCCTTCCTCCATCTGCACCAACAAAAGCCCCCTGGACCTAGCATAGATTCACTGCAGCTCCCCTACACAACAAATGCTCCATGCCTTCTTAGAGTGGAGGGGGATTAGGGGATGGGGAATTGGAGAGGGCCCTGGCTATGTCCCTGTAGCTAGATTTGAAATGAGTGCATCATAAAGAAATAACTAACTAAATAAACCATCTGCTGAAACCTCCAGAGGTCCCCAGTGATTTTCTCCAGCATCAGCCCCTTCCCCAAGAAGACTGCATCTGCGCTATAGAAACAAGGCACTCTCAAACTGCTTTAAATACTCAGTGCTATGGAATCCTGGGATTTACCTTTGGGACACTTAGCCTTCTCTGCCAGAGAGCTCTCATGCCACAACAGACTACAAATCCCAGGAATCCACAGGATGGAGCCAGGAGAGTTAATGCGGTTTTGAATTGGATTATTTCTGCAGTGCAGATACAGCGTGAGCTGGTTTTATAATGCTAGAAGCATCCAATTCTTGTTTTTACCCTCCTAATAATGGATTTCCTTTTAAAAAAAAATAAGTAGTTTTTTTAGTTTCTAATCCTTATCTTTGTTGTTGTTCTTCTTTGTTTGTTTGTATGTTTGTTTCATTCTTGGTAATATGAGTTATTCTGGTCTGTCTCCTTCCTTCTTGCCTGAAAATCTATTAATAAGGAAACTGGGGAGACTTTTAAAACCTTCCAAAGGAGCCACTTTTGGCCTTTTTTGGTTAGTCTCCTCTTAGAAGCCAAAGCCCAATGTTTGTGAAGAAGAAGAAGGAAGAAGGCTTGTATTAAACCTATCCTCCCATTTCTGACCCCTTTTAAAACCCAGAAGGAGCAGAGTTGTGTAATACGAAAACCCTCTCAGAAAAGAGACACAAAAGACACACAAAGAGACACACTTCCTCCCTTTTGGCCCAAGGAGCCTGGCCTCCTTCTGACTCTGGAGCCTCAGGAGAGAAAGAGGAGCCTCTGTTCAACTGAAGCCTCACAGAAGGTTCTGGAACAAAATGGCCACTGGAACACAAAATGGATGCCAGAACACAAGATAGCCAGGGATGGAGGGAGTGACAGGGATTCCAGCCAATCAGGGCCAGG
>JACSCI010000725.1:0-26731 GCA_016801065.1 Sceloporus tristichus
AGTTCCGGGGGGCAATACTCTAAAGGGGTAATTAAAGGAAGTTTAGGGTTCCATATTAATAGGAAAAGGATTCTATGGAAAGTCATAAAAGAAAAAAGATAGGAGCTAGTGGATGTAGTTTAGGAGGTAATGGAGGATAATGGTAATTAGCCTTAGGAAGAGATAGGTAGAATTAGATAATATAGTAGTATTCAAAGATAGATTGATGTGAGGAAAGATGTACATAATGTATATATCAGAAGTAATTTAGGATGGGTATGTTTTATTATCTGTTTTTGAAAAGGATCTGTAGATATCAATGATTGTAATTTCTCATAAATAAAGGATATTTGAAGAAATTTTTAAAAATTAAGCTTTCAGAAAGTTAACAACAAACCATGAGGAAATGCAAGAAATAGATCTATAGGCATTTCTATGTTGCATTTACTATTGTTATTGGATTTAATGTTGTGCTTATTCCTCTGCGATTGTCTGTATAATATGATTCTAGATAGAGTATTAGAATAAAAAAGAAAAGAAGTAGACCCATTGAAATCATTGACAGACATGAGTCCCACCCAGCCCTTCTCCCATTGACTTCTTTGGAATGAATGAATGATGAAGGCTGGGATCAACCCTAGGACTGCAGTCCTGGCCCCATTTTCTTGAAGTTGAATCCCAGTGAAGTCTGGTGCAAAACGCAGTGCTGAAATGATGATGAAGATGATCATCATGGTCATGATGATGATGATGATAAGACTCTTCCCTTGAAAACCAAAAGCCTTGTGGAACTTGAAAGACTAATAGATGTCCAAATCACATGGCAGAAATAATCCACTTAGAGTTCACTTTAACTGCCTTTATTCAGCAATAGACAGTCCTGTGGATTGTAGTTTACTGTGGCACCAGAGCTCTGTGACAAAGAAGGCTAAATGTCTCACAAAACTACAGTTCCCAGAATTCCCTAGCATTGAGCCAGGGCAATGAAAGCAGTCCCAAACTGGAGTATTTATTCAGTGTGTTTTGGATCTCTGTTAGTCTTTGTTTTCACAAGGCTCTGTGGTTTTGTTGACAAGAGATTTATTATTGTTGTTGTTGCTGTTGTTGTTGTTATCCCATTAACCCCCCCATAAAGGTACACAACTCAGATTACAAATTTAAAAAAATATAATTAAAACATATGTAAGTTGTCATTAAAATAGAATTTAAAAGAATTAAATGAATTTAAGTCTCCCTCTGGAAGTGGAAGCAAAGGGACCTGAAAGTGACAAGAAATGAGAAGAAGGAGAAAGGGGAAAATGCTGAGGGGAGATCTCCTTTCCTGGAGTTTGCACCCATTGTTCCGTCTCCCGGTCTCCTCCGCTGGGAGGAAGGGAGAGTGTGGAATTCTGGGAGAGGCTGGCAGTTGTCTTGGAACCTGAATAGGGTTCTAGAAGGCAGGTGGGTTTGACTGTTGGCTGGTTTGAGAAAAGGGCTCCTTCTGGATTTTCTTGGCAGGAAAGGGAAGGTGAGGACCCCCAAATTTGGTTCCTATGTGAGAATGATGACTGAAGGGGGAACAGCCCCCATTTTGGAGTCAGTGGTGGTTCTTCTTTGGGGAGCTAGCCTTGGGGCCTGGAAGCAAAGAAGGCCTCCTCCTCCTCCTCCTCTTTCCTCCCAAAAAAGGCAGTAAGGCTCCTAGGGCTGCCAGGCCTCCTTTCTCCCCTTGGGAGTCTCCATGGGGCCATGAGATTTCAGAGGGGGAATTAAAGGGAGGGTCTGCGTGTGTTTACGTGTGAATATACATTTGCTTCTTTTCAGGAAAATGAAGGCTAGCTCTGGTGTTGAATCTCTTTGCAGACTCCTCACTGAAGGCTGAAACCTGGAGGAAGGGGCTCTGACTCTGTTTCCTTCATTGCATACAGTTGGTTCTCTTTCAACTGGAATGGACATCCTATAGCCCACCAGATATTGGCAGACTACAGCTCTCATCCGCTGGGAATTGTAGTACCCTGACACCTGAATTCCCATCCGTAGTTTAGGACTAAGCCTTGTGCGTAATCCCAGCTAGAGGGGTTTTGTTTTTCTGTTGAAGAAAGAAGGAACAGAAGACCCTTTTCCTGTTCCTCTGTTCTGTTCAGTTGGTTTCAGTCTAGAGCAGGACTGCTCAACGTGGCAGTCGGTAAGGGCCAACATTTTAAAGGCTGAACTTATTTGGGCCGCAGATAGGCTTTTAATGGCTCTCTTTCTAACTTTCCACTAGAAGGTGAGTGTTGACCCTTCCTCTGCTGCCAATGTCCAGCTCCTTTCCAGGAGAAAACTGAGCGGCAAAGGAGCCTTGAGGGGCAAGCATTGAGGTCTATAGTGTAAATGCAGACTGAAAGGAAGAAGTTGGAAGCATGAGCTTTTGTAGATTTGAGCTTACTTCCTCCTCAGATGCATGAACTTTCAGTTAGTCTCAGAGGTGCTATAAGATGGGCAGAGGTGCCTTCGGCAGTGCCTCCCCCCGACCTTCAGAGCCCCACATAGCTGCTGCCTGGTGGGACTCCAAAGGCACCGCTGCTTCCCGCCCCCAGGCCTTCAGAGTAAAGGAGAGGGAAAGGAATAGAGGGAGGTGCCCACTACTCCAACTTTATGCTACTTTCTTGTGGGGCCAGCCAGTGTGGCACAGTGATTTGAGCATTGGACTAGGACTCTGGAGACCAGGGTTGAATTCCCTGGCATAAGTCCCACCCCCCCCAGGACTCAGGAGGGAGTGTGCATGTGGGGTGTGTGTGTGTATGGGGGGGCCCCTCAGAGTCACATGGGGCAGAAGCCCCAGGGACTCAGTAGGGAGTGGGAGGAACTTTCAGAGCCCCATGGGAGTCTGAAGGCTTGGGGGCAGGGCCTGAGGAGGAGGAAGAGGAGGAGGAGGAGGAGTGTGAGGAAGGCAAAGGGAGGGATCGAGGGTGGGAAGAAAATGGCTACTGGGGTCTGTTTTGCAAGGATTATGGGGCTTGGTGCAGCTTTGCACAACATGCAGCCTTGACCATAGCCACCAACATCCTTCAAATCTTTGTGGGCCACCTGAAATCCTTTGGTGGGCCTTATGCGGCCCGTGGGCCATATGTTTTGCAGGCCTGCTCTAGAGCAACCCTAAGAATGAGGGACCTCCAAAATGCCTTGCTATTCACTGGCTGAACTAGGTCTTGCAAGCCCAACATTTTGACTTTGTTGACTCAATCCACCTGGAGTGCGCTCTTTCTCTTTTCCTGCTGCCTTCCACCTTTCAGACCATCATCTTTCTTTCAAGGAGTCATATCATGTCGCAGGGCATTTAAACCAGTCCCAAACTGGGTTATTTCTGCAGTGTCTTTTGGACCTCTTTTAGTCTTTGAGTTTTCATAAGGCTCTGTAGTTTAGAAGAGACTAATAATTATAAATATATTAATAATAATGAATAGAAATAAAAATAGAATTAAATAACAAATAAATAATAAAAATTGAATAAAAAACATAAAAAGTAGACATTAAAATAGAATTAAAACTGAATTAAACAAACTCAACTCCCTCTCTGGAAAGTGTCAGCAAAGAGGCCTGGAAGGGACATTAAATGGGAAGAAGGGGGAAGGAGTAAATGTTGAGGGGGTCTCTTTTCCTGGAGTCTGCATCCATTGCTCCTTCTCCCGGTCTCTGGAGGGGTCTTCTGGGGGCAGGGAGAGCATGGAATTCTGGGAGTGGGATTTTAGAGCTATGCCTAAAGTCCCATACACTCAATTTATTTGGTCTTCTGGGGAAGGTTGAGGCTTGATTTGCTCTGAGAGCCATTGAATTATAATTTTGGTGGTCCATGGAAGACTGCATAAGTGTTGCACATGTAAAACACCTCCATTTGTACTTTCTGCAGGTGTGCAAAGAACCAAGATGGCCTCCAAAGGAAGGAAGAGAGGAGAAGCTACCCTCAGTCCCTCCTTCGTGGAAGAAATTGGAGGAAAGAAGGCCTGGGACAGTTAATGGCCATCCATTCTTTCTCATAGTGAAGCCATTGGGAATTTGAGAGACTGGGATGCAATGGGGGTCGGTTATGTACAACCCTCTGTTTTCAGTGATTAGTTGATCCGTGGTTCCTGCCATCTTGCCCTTGCATCCCCTCCCAGCCAATCAGGGCCAGGGATGGATTGAGGGATTGGGATTCCAGCCAATGATGGCCCCTCAGAGTGTCCTCAGGAGGACTTCTTCTGTTCCTGCCTTTGTCCTTCTGTGGAAAATTAATTAAGGGAGAAAAAGATGACAAATGCAATGAACTATAAGGGAAGGTTATTGTTGGGGGATCTTTCCCCTTTTTGTTGATTTTTTTTCAGTGGTTTTAATTCTGTGGAGAGTTTGTTTAATTGGGTTTTAGGAATAACCTTTTGAGGTCTTTACTTATGCTTTTGCATATTCTTTGGTCAGCCTTGGTTTTAATTCTTGTTAGCCACTCCTGCAGTCCCAGGGCTGGGGAAAAGACAGAAGGCAGGTGGGTGGAAGAATGATGATGAAAGCAGAGGAGGAGAAGGACCCACTCTTCCCAGAGCCACCTCCAGCTCTGTCCTGTTTTGCCCTTGCAAGGCTAGCCAACCCTCAGTCCAGAATCTCAGTGTTTCAAGCACTGAGTGAAAGGGAGAAGGGATGGTTGTCTCACCAAGTCCTATGTAGCAAAAGCAGTGGTGGTATAATCCAGTCCATGTTCATCACGAGGCTTCAGTCATTCCAGTCCATCAGGTTCAAAGGGGAAATCTGAGAGTCCTCCAGGTCTGAGCAGAATTCCAGGCAACAGGCATTCAGCCAACATTCAAGGCAAGAGCAAGGTGTCTCCCAAGCACCAAGGATGGCTCTCAACCATGCTGGACCGAGGGAGGTGCTGGGATATTTCTAACCCATCTGGGTCTCTCATGTTCTAGCTGTTGGCTTCCTACGTAACCATAGAGAATGCCCTTGTATCTCTTTTTTCCTGGGGTCTCTCTGTGGGAGTAGGCCTCAGTCAATCTGGCTCAGGAGGAGGGAAACCTTGCTGCTGGGAACCTGACCCTGGGACTGGCTTCAGGCTCACCTCCGGAGGATCTGGACAGTGGCTGCAGCCCTGGCTTGTCCCTGGGATCCCAGCCTTCACCTCAGACTCAGAGGACAGGCCTGGATCCTGGCGGCAGGGCATGGCAAGCCCTCACCTGGAGCGCCACCTTCATTTCAAACCCCAAAGGGGAAAGTTCCCAGAGACCTTCCCTGCAGAGTCTTGTAGGGCCAATTGGCTGTGAGGTTTGAGGTGTTTCTGGTGAAATGCAGTTATAGGGCAACACATTTGGAAGGCACCCATATCAGGAAGAGGAAGAGAGAGGGAGGTGCGGCGGAGAACAGGAGCCAGAATCACCTGTTCCTCTGGATAGAACTGGACTGCAGCTCCCAGCAGCTTCTAGCAAGCATGGCCAATGGTGAGGGAGAGTGGGAGTTGCAGTCTATTAACATCTGAAAATCTACCTGATTCCCATCCCTGTTGGAAAGGCTGGGTTGCTTTTAAGGAGTTTGTAGGGGGTGGCTTGCCCCCAAATTTGTTGGACAGTCAGCTCAGGACTGGCATCTCTGCCAGGATGATGTTCCTGCCACCCTCACGCTTGACCTTGCCTGAGCCAGGGAAGAGCTGCCACGCTCAGAGGCATTCCTATTTGCGCAAATCATTCATCAATCATCCCTCTCTTCCGCAGCCTTTTCGGGTCCAGCGGAGCTGCTGAACAAGCAGAAGAGGGCAAGGCTCGCTTTCTCTTGCCAGACCCATAACTTCAGCACCCCTTCCCAGCAGCACACTAGGTGATGCCCCCCTGCACCCTCCAGGCAATGCCCTTGGCCATCTTTCTGGCCTGGGCCAGTCAGGCACTGGGCCGTCTCCCTTCCTGATCTCTCACACCAAGTTATAGTCGGTGCCCTGACTGAGGTGCTCTGGACAGTGCTGGAGGAAATGCTTGCCTTTGTGTGGAATGGGAATCTCTGGCTTCAATAATCTTATTCAAGAAGAATATGCAAAGATTCCTAGGAAGTCAGTGATCATGTGAAATAAAAGTACTGTCAGTCCTCGGTATACGCTGGGGTTTGGTTCCAGGACCCACGGTGGATGCCAAAACCCATGCATGCTCAAGTTACAGTGGACCCTTGTTATACGCTAGGGTTTGGTTCCAGGACCCACGGTGGATGCCAAAACCCATGCATTCTCAAGTTACAGTGGACCCTTGTTATACGCTGGGGTTTGGTTCCAAGATCCCCTGTGTATTACAAAATCTGTGTATGCTCAAGTGCCATTCAATACAAAGACATAGCAAAATGGTGTCCCTTATAAAAAATGGAAAATCAAGGTCTGATATTTTAAATTTATACTTTTTTTAACATTTTCAAACAGTGTATGTTTGAATCTGTGTATAAAATAATCCATGTATAAGAAGGGCCGGCTGTACCTTAAATACAATGGCATACTACAATAGTGTCCCTTAAATAAAATAAAATAAAATAAAAAGAGTTACTTTTTGGAACTGATAAATTTTGAAAATATTTTCAAGGTCTGGATGCTTGAATCCATGGACAAACATCTGTGGAAATTAGCTGGGAAACAAAGCAGTCCCAGATTGCAAGCAGACCTCTAGAAATTCCCTCGACAGCTGGTCCAGAAACAGTCTAATTTTATGTTATCTAAGCAGAAAGGCAGACTAGTCCATCTTCTGGGATTAAGCTGCAGCCACGTCTAGTCAGTAAGAAAGGTCTGAAAGAGAAACAGCATGGTGCCATGGACTGAGGGCTGGACTAGGACCGGGAGACTAGGATTCGAATCCTCACTCAGCCTTGGAAATCCATGGGTGAGCTTGCATATATCACACTCTCTCAGCCTCAAAGGAAGGCTCTTCTGAATAAATATGGACATAAAAGAGACCCCTACGACTAAGTATTATACAGTAGTTTGAGTATTGGCCTAGTACTCTGAGAAACCAAAGTTTAAATCCCCACTCGGCCATAGAAACTCACTGGCTGCCCTTGGGTAAGTTACACTTTCTCAGTCTCAGAAGAAGGCAATGGTAGCAAGGTTTTTACCAGAGGACCTCAATGTGTGGGGTGGATTGTATGGAAGAAGGTGATCCCGTAAGTAAGGTTACAAGCAAGACCTTGTACTGTGTCCTGAAATTAATAGGCAGCCAATTAAGAGATTTTAATATAGGTGTGATATGGTCACCTCTAGATCTTCCAGTGACCACTCTGGCAGCCATATTTTGGATTAGTTGAATTTTCCAGACTTGGTACAAGGGTAGCTTAGGTAGAGCGCATTACAGAAGTCAAGATGTGAGGTTACAAGAGCGTGCATAATAGTTTTTGGGTCTACAAGTTCCAGGAAGGGGCGCGGTTGGCATATCAACCAAAGCTAATAACAGGCACTCCTGGCCATCGCATCTATCTGAACTCACATCTGGAGCAACGGATTCAGGAGCACCCCCAAACTGCAAACACAGTCCTTTAGGGGAAGTGTGACCCCATCCAGGACCGGTTAACAAACCTCCATACCTGGATTAGGATCTCCATCAAGTACCTTGGTCTTATCTGGATTCAGTTTTAATCTGTTTCTCCTCATCCAGCACATTACTGCTCCAAGACATTCATTCAGAGGGGAGATGCCTTCCTTAGTTGATGCAGAGGTCTGGGGCATGAAGAGATATAGTTGGGTGTCATCAGCGTACTGATAGCACTCCACTCCATGTCTCCAGATGATCTCTCCCAGCGGTTTCATGTAGATGTTAAACAGCATTAGTGACAGGATGATGCCCTGAGGAACGCCAAATTTAAACTCCCTTTTAAAGGAACAACTGTCCCCAAACATCTCTGTCTGGAATCTGCTTGAGAGATAGGACCGGACCCACTGCAATGCATTGCCCCCGATTCCCAATTCCCTCAGGCTTTCCAGAACGATACCATGGTCGATGGTATTGAAAGCCACTGAGAGATCCAAAAGCTTCAACAGGGTCACACTTCATCTGTCGGTATTCAAGCAACGATCATCTAGTAAGGCGACTATAGCATTCTCGGCTCCGTATCCCGTCTTGAAGCCAGTTCGAAATGGGTCTAGATAATCTGATTCTTCCACGAATGCTTGGAGTTGAAGAGCAACTGCCCTCTCAATCACCTTACTTAGAAATGGAAGATGGCAAACGGATCTGTAATTGTTCATGTCCAAGGGATCTAGGGAGGGCTTTTCCAGAAGACGGTGAACCACCATTTCAAGCAAGATGGAAAATAGCCCTCCCTAAGAATTGCATCTATGATACCTCTCAGGTGAGTCCTAAGTGCATCTCCTACTTGGATGACTAGCCATGAAGGGCAAGGGTTGAGAGGGCAAGTTGTCTTCTTCACACTTCCAAGGAGCTTGTCCACGTCCTCAGTATCACAAATTTAAATTAATCCAGTATGATCTTATTCACAGAGTCACTGGACACCTCACCTATGGCATTTACAATAATGTCGGCCTCTGGAAGAAGGGAAGGAGTATGCCCTTTCTTGCTTCCTTCCATCTTTCCTTCCGGAATGGAGACCAAGCTCCAGAACTGGACTCAGGAGAGAAAGGCTAGGAAGGCTCTGCTTTGTCCATATAGCTCTTTCTCTCTCAGTGTGTGTGTGTGTGTGTGTTTGCCTCAGTTCTTATGGCTGGGAATGGAGCTGAGGACTGAGGAGAGAAGAAAGTGTCAATTTTGTGCAAATGCAGAACTTCTGTGCATCAAAGAGCCCAGTGTGTTGAAATAGCAAAGAACTTTATTGAGAAGGAATTCAGTGTTTAAGTCAGAACTGCCCACTCCAAGCCAAACTATACATTAAAACCCCAAAACCTAAAACACAATCCTCTTCCCAACCTAACCCCCACCTCCAATTCCTACAGTCTATGCCCCACAGATAACAAGACCCACTTTGCCACCCCCAGAAAATAACCCCCTTTCTGTTAATATCGGCCCCCAACTTTCTTCAGCCAACATCTCACCCATTGCAAAAACTAACATTCCCATAACTATTTGAGCCAGCTGCAACAAATCCCACCCCTCTATTTCACTAACCTATACCACAATCTCCAGTCAAATTTATAAACTATGATCTATACTAACAGCAATGAAAACCTAAACTTAACAAAATATAACTTTAAAACATAAACAGACTCATCCACAGACAAACCACAGACATATGGATAGACAACCCTTACAAACAAAACCATAAGGGCCTTTCCACTGCTGGATTGAAAATATATTTTCTATATTAATTCTTGAAAAAATAATGTTAGTTCACTTCTGGGATTTGTGTGGCTTCTCTACTGTGTGGCCTCTCTGATGTATCACTAGGTTTGACTTTGATGAAAAACATTTCCCACAATGCTGACATTTGTATGGCTTCTCTCCTGTGTGGATTCTCTGATGTCTCACTAGGTTTGAATTCTGAGTAAAACATTGTCCACAATGCTGGCATTTGTAGGGCTTTGCTCCTGTGTGAGATCTTTGATGTATCACTAGGTATGACTTTGAAGAAAAACATTTCCCACAATGTTGGCATTTGTATGGCTTTGCTCCTGTGTGAGATCTTTGATGTATCACTAGGTCTGACATTGAAGAAAAACACTTCCCACAATGCTGGCATTTGTATGGCTTCTCTCCTGTGTGGACTCTCTGATGTTTCACTAGGCTTGACATTTGAGAAAAGCATTTCCCACAATGCTGACATTTGTATGGCTTCTCTCCTGTGTGGACTCTCTTGTGTGTCACTAGGTCTGACTTTGAAGAAAAACATTTCCCACAATGCTGGCATTTGTATGGCTTTGCTCCTGTGTGGATTCTCTGATGCATGACAAGGACTGACTTGTAGGCAAAACATTTCCCACAATGCTGACATTTATGTGACTTCTTTCTTGTGTGGACTCTCTCATGACTGACAAGTTCTTCTGTAAACAAGGACAATGACAGACAAGACTGAATCTCAGCGTTAAGAAAGGAAGGTGTTACCCCAAGATTTAGCCCTACGTTCACCCCTCCCTATTTCAGGTTAAATTAATAAAGTTGGTGTGAGTGATCTGAGCATGACACTGTTCTGGATGCCCCCAAATCCATATAACGATTGTATCCTTACTCATAGGATCTAGCAAAGAAGAGATTGTAGGGGAACTTTCATGAGGAAATCAGTGGAAGCAGATAATCAGGCAGTTGAAAAATATTCCAATAAATATATGTAAAAATACTTTGATTGAAAAGTGGCATCATTTCCTGTGAGACTTCCAGAGAGTGTTGAGTCAGAGCACATGGCATGATGCAAGCTAACTGCAGAGGATGCTTAATGCTGTGTGGCACCAGGAGATGACCCACAACCAATACAGTATACAGCTAAAAAGGCCAATATCATTCTAGGTTGTATCAATATGAGTAAAGTTTCTAGATGTAACAGTGCTACTCTATTCTGCTTTAGTCAGAATAATCCTGTGTCCAATTCAGGGCCCCACAATTTAAAAAGGATGTTGTCAAGTTGGAACATGCCCAGAGGAAGGCAGCCAAAGTGGTGAAGGATCTTGAAACCATCAAGCCCTTCGAGGAGCGACAGTAAGAGCTCTTTGACAGTGCAACTCCCTTAGTTTCATGGAGTCCTCTTCCCTGGAGGTCTTTAAACAGAGACTGGGTGGTGTTTGGAAATGTATTCCTGCATGACAGAAGGGGGTTGAACTGGATGGACCTTGTGGTCTATTCCAACTCTATGATTCTATAATTCTAGTGGAATCATAGCACCATGATAATTTAGCACAAAAGGGACCTCAGTCTCATAGAAAGGAGAATGGATTCAGGTTCCTTACCCACAGAAGCCACATTCTCATAATTCTCCATCATTACACAATTGTACATAAGTCTCTGCTTCTTCGACAACAGATTCCATTCATCCTCAGTGAAATATACTGCCACATCCGCAAAGGTCACCTGCAACAGAAAACAGCCTTCATTCAGAGAGTGACTAAGCAAAAGGGGAGGAAATGGTGCATCCCAAATATTATTTCATCACTTCAGAATTCAGTCCAGGAAATAATCTTTAAATTATGTTAGCAAGCAAAAATCTGCTGCCTTTAAATCTAGTTTGTCTTGAATCCTTTCAATATAATATACTTAGGGAGCTGGACATGTTTAGCCTGGAGAAAGCAAGGTTAAGAGGTGATATGATAGCCCTGTTTAAATACTTGGATGGATGTCATATTGAGGAGGGAGCAAGCTTGTCTTCTGCTGCTCCAGAAAACAGGATCCGGAACAATGGATGCAAGCTCCAGGAAAAGAGATTCCACCTGAACATTAGGAGGAACGTCCAGAGAGTAAGGGCTGTTTGACAGTGGAACACACTCCTTCCTCAGAATGCAGTGGCGTCTCCTTCCTTGGAGGTCTTTAAGATGAGGCTGGATGGCCATTTGACGTGTATGCTTTGATTGAGAGTTCCTGCATGGCAGAATGGGGTTGGATTGGATGGCCCTTGTGGTCTCTTCCAACTCTATGATTCTATGATTCTAATATCATAAAAAATATAATTTAGGCCATTGCTGGGATATTGAGGATTTATTAGGATACTCACTATCCCAACACATACAGAACGTTTAGCCACCAAAGAATTATAGTGCATTTAGAAATTTCTTGCCACATTTCAGAGGCAAACATCATTTTTAATAACAGTTTTAGGGAGCACACTGGGATTGAGGGCCAATGGGGCTACCCCATATTTAGATCCAGAGATGTTCCCCCATATCTTCCAACATTGTACAGATGGGAAAAGCAAGACACATGTGGACAAGCAATGAAGAAGGCAGTAAAGATGGCCAAAGTTGTTTATGAGGAAGGTCACACAAATGGGGAAGGGCACAGCAGTTTGCTTTTGCTTCAGCCTCCTGGGAAGGGCAACATCCTGCCTCCTTCTTTCCTCTCCTCTCCCCACTTTTGAGTTGATGGGCTGCAACCTCAATTGCACTCAGGAATTGAAGTGAGCTGAGAAGGGGGAAAGTGGGAGGAGGAAAGATCAATAGGGCATTTTTAAAAGCCCCTGAAAAAGTGGAGTGACAATGGATTAACAAGACATTCTCTGGTAAATTGGGAGAATATGTTCTCCGCTTGCTTTCATGTTGTTGTGGGTTAAGGATTGGGTAACTCTAGAGGATGAAAGACTTCTAGAATTGGAAGGGGATGGGTTGAAATTTGGTTGGCATGATTACTTGGCAAATCCCAACAAAATAAAAATTTTATGGATCATTGTATAAGGAAACCCCTGTTAAAAATTTGGAACCGTTACAAAGATAGAATCCTACCTAAATTGAACGGATGGGTCTCCCCTCATGAAGCCTTCTTTAGAAAGGAAATCGCCAAAGACTCAAAATGGTATAATTATAATGATTTGTTGGTATTTCAGAAAGGAAATTGGGTAATTAAAACAAGAGAAAAACTACTGGAAGAAGGATGGAAAGGAACATGGTTCGCATACAGACAGATCTATGAACGATTTCGGTTAGATCAATTTATATTTAAAACCCGAATTTTATCTTTTGGGTATATTTGGAGATGAAATTCCCTCTAAATATGGAAAAATTGTTTTTTATATGGTTTCTCTTGCCTGGATATGTTATGCTCAAAAATGGAAATGTAGTGATATTCCAACAAAGGAGGACTGGATGATAAAATTGTATGATGGAACAGAAATGGACAAATTAACTCAGACACTGAGGAATGAAAATAAGAGGAAATTAACGGAAGAATGGAGTATGGTTATCAAATTTTTGAAAGAGAATTTGGGGAATTTAGCAGCTATTAATATACCTTGATTTGGTAAGATAGAACCCATACTTCCTTCCTGTTAAATTTTAAGAAAGTCAATTAATCAAGTTAGTACATACTGGTAAGAAGGAAGCCAATTAGCGTGTAAGAATGAAGAGAGAATGAGATTTTGAAGAAGAGTGGAAGATAAGAAAAGTATAATTTGGAAGCCTAGAATTTTAGTTTAGAGAGTGCTTAGAGTAAGAAATTGGGACCATAATGAAGAGAAGAAGAATCTATGGGTTAGGGAAGAAGGAGAGAAATATTTAGATTAGTGTAGTTAAGAAGAAGTGAAGAAGAGTTAAGTAAATTTAGGGTTAGATAAGTTGATAGATGGAATGGGGAGTTTTTACACATATATAGCCCAATTTTATAATGAGTATCTTTATTATGTAATATGATCTATGTAAAGGTATAAATGGATAGGTGTGAATGTTGTTTGTATGTTTATATATTTTGTATTGTTTTAATTTTAATAAATAAATAGTTATATATATAAAAAAAGAAATTATTAGTCAAGAACTTCAACTCACCAAAGAATTCTTGTACCTCCGCAGCCTCTTTCTTTTGGAGCCCAACTCCCTCCGCTTGGCCTCTGTGTTGGCCATGAGGTGGCAGGGGTCCTGGTGGTCTTACACTTGGGTCACTTCCAGAAAGAGAGGCCCCAAAGCTGTGTAGAAGGAAGCAGAGATGAAGTTCCTGAGAAAAGGGACCAGGGTTAGGATTGACTTGGCAAGAAACCCTGCAGCACTCAAAGACACAGAGAACAATATCCTGCTGGTGACATAAGCAGGTGACATATGCCTCCTTTGGGCCGATACAGAGGTGGGCATCCCCTTCCTCCCTCTGCTCCAACCAAAGCCTCCTGGACCAAGCATAGATTCACTGCAGCTCTCCTACACAACAGTTACTGTGTTAACTCTCCTGGCTCCATCCTGTGGAATCCTGGGATTTGTAGTTTGTTGCGGCAGCAGAGATCCAGAGCCACTCCAAAGCAAGGCTCTCCAGGGCTCTCTTGGCTCTCCTTTGCTTATGAATACAGTGGGCCCCTGGTATACAAGGGGGATCTGTTCCACACACACCCTCCCCCCCCACGTATACCAAAATCCGCGTATGCTCAAGTCCACGCGTGCCGTCATTGGGGAGAAAAGCCCCTCTCCTCCCCTCTCCTCGCGAACTTTTTTTCCTCCCCGCCGCCATGGTCTGGGGAAAGACCATGTGGGGCTGTTGGAGGCCAAGAGGCCTCCAGTCCACCATCTGGCCCTTCTGCAGAGATGGCAGTGATGGAGGCAGTGGCAGCGAAGAGGAGGCAGAGGAGCAGCACCAGAGGCCTCCTGTCCAACTCGGCCTGCAGGCCCGCACTGCCACCACCATGGAAGGGCCGGGTGGTGACCCAGAGCCCTCTTGTCCAGCTTGTTTCATGTTTTTGTCTTATATACTGTTTAATTTGGTTAACTGCTATGAAGAGACATAGCTATGAGATTCTATGATATGGGGTGCACTATAAACCTTTTAATAAATGAACAGGTATTGCAATCCTATATATTCATATTATCAGACATAACTCCAGAGAATGTTAGCCTTTTGGATGCCAGAAGGCTCCTCTCATTCTTCAATGCAAGAAGCAACACTTCAGCTGCCTTCTAGAAGGTAAAGCAAAAAGGCTTCCAAAAGAACTGAAGCCTTGGGCAAGTCAAATTCTCTCAGCCTCAGAGGATGGCCATGGGAAGCCCACTCTGAAGGAACCTGCCAAGAAAACCCCCTCAGAGACTCCCATAAGGTCACCATAAGACCTGGAAACAACTGGGAGGCAGACCCCAAGAACAACATTGGGAAATAGGGGCAAGCCTTGCCTTGGGAAAGTGCAATGACTGGGCTCCAGTCAATGGAGGTCTTCTTCAGGCAGTAAAGGGATGTTTATGCAAATATAGAATGACATCACTGCTACGGAAGGCTCTCTTGACCAATCAGAGAGCAAGATGAAGGTGCTTCTGGAAGCTTCCGTGAGAAGGAGATATAAGGCCTGAGAGACCAAGAGACAGTTGGGGGAATTGTGTCGGTTGGAGATCGAGAGAAAGAGTTAAAGAGCAGATCTTGGAAGTTAGGCTCAGAATTGGACGCTTGGGTTTATTTATTTCTTTAATAGCTTGTATGAATTGAATATTATATACTTACAAATATTGTACCTGCAAGATTCTTAATTTCGTGTATGACTTATATTTCAGTTATATTTTGTTATCTATAATAAACACCTCCTTGGAGTATCTACTATTCTACACTCCTTTTACACGTGTTTTGGCTTGGTTGATGCTTGGGAAGATCAGTAAAGAAGTAGAAATAAGGGTCCTTAACTGGTCCCAGTGTAGGTTAAGGGAAACCCTTTTATAATTCACTGGTTGATGGATGGCAGCGTGATTTCAGGAATTTAAGGGTCTGCTGGGCTAAGAGCCATAATGTCTAAATGTCTAATTAACAATTTGTAATCCACTCTGATAGCTTTTTGGTTGAAGAGAGGGGTATCAAATTATTATTATTATTATTATTATTATTATTATTATTATTATTATTACAGGGCTGCGGTTTGGCTGCTTGGACCACCGGAGATCATCACAGAGAGTCAGTTGGAAAAGCCCATCTCACTCCAGAAAATAAAGGTACTTGAGGAGTTTGCACTCTATATCTTTCTGTAATAATAGCTACAAAACTGATAATAGCATTTGGGACATTTAGTCTTTTAATAAAATATTGCAGATTTAAATGCTGCTTTAAAACCCCTTTCCATCTGCCAGCTTTGCTCTGGTTTTGGGGGGAAATGAGAAAGTGTTGGGAGGGAGGGACTGCCAACAGAATCAGGAGATGCATTGCAGGCTATGGACAGTTTACAGCCAAATAAGCTCCAAAGCACACGGCAGCAATAGTCCAGTTTGAGAGCGCTTCAACTGCCCTGGCCCAGTGCTAGGGAATCCTGGGAACTGGAGTTTATTGTGGCACCAGAGCTCTCTGACAGAAGGCTCAATGTCTCACAAAACTACATTTCCCAGAATTCCCTAGCACTGAGACAGGGCAGTTAAAGCGGTCTCAGATTGGATTATTGCTGCAGTGTGTTTTGAATTTAGGTGACCCTTGGCAAGTCACACTCTCTCAGCCTCAGAGGATAGCAATGGCAACCCATCTCTGAAGAAACCTGCCAAGGAAACCTGATGAGTTGCCATAAGTTGAAAACGACTTAAAGATACACATGAAGAACAGAAAAAAGTCTGCAATTATTTCCCAGGTTGTACATGGGAATGGGAGGCAGTGAGGTGCAGTGGTTTGAATGTTGGGTTACAACTCTGGAGGCCAGGGTCCAGTGTCCCACTCCTCCATGAAACCAGATGGGTCCCTTGGGCAAGAAGCCACACTCTCTCAGCCCCAGGGAAGGCAATGGCAAACTTCCTCCGAACAACTCTTGCCAAGAAAACCTCAGGAAAGGCTCCCCAGAAATCGGCAATGACTTGGAGCCACTCCACAAAAAAACTACAAAGCCTCAAGAAAGAGACAGCGTGGTTCAGTGGCTGGAGCATTGGACTATGACCCTGGAGCCCAGGGTTCAAATGCTCTCTTGGCCATGGAAACCCCCTGAGTGACCTTAGGCAAGAAGTCATACTCTCTCAGACTCAGAGCGAGGCACTTGCAAAACAACTTGAAAGCACACAAACACAACAAGAGCAGTAACACCATTAACACAAGGCAGCTAGGTAGAAAGAAAGAAAGAAAGAAAGAAAGAAAGAAAGAAAGAAAGAAAGAAAGCTATTGATAATGTATCTGGTCAAGAAGACAAGGGAGTTATAGTCCTTGGTTCAGAGGGATTGGAGGGGCCTTATTGCAGGGCAGGACCCCTCCTCTCTCTGGCCTTGTGGATGCTGGGAGTTCCAGTCCAGGAAATACACTTTAAATCCCATTGGCAACAGAAAAGGCTACTACTGCCTTTCAGATCCAGTTTGCCCCAAACCCTTGATGAGGCCAGAAACCCCTTTGTTAGGATGTGAACACTGAATATCCCAGGAAGGCTGCTGCAAGGAGCAGAGAGTGAGACAGAGACAAGGAGGGAGGGAGGGAGGGAGGGAGGAAGGGGAGCGGCAGCAGAGGGACAAGGCCTGGAAGCGATAGGATTCCCTGCTGCGCTGAGGTCTGGCTGGGCCTGGCTTGGGTCTAATGCTGCTGCTTTGCTTTGGCCACTGCCACCATGGAGGGGAGGAAGGAGGCCCAGCAGGTCTTCCAGACATGGGCCACTCTTTCTGAAGGCGGGAGAGTGTGATTCCCCAAAGTGGAATTTTAATGCTATTAATGGTGGCCCTTACGCTGTAGAAATGCTAGTGGTGGGGGTGGGGGTGATGAAGATGATGATGATATCAGGCTGCCACCACACCTTAATCACCATCACCCCCACCCCCACTAGCATTGCTCCAGCATTCCTGTTTTACACCAGTGCAATTGCCATGGCTCAGTGTTATGGAACTCTGGGAATGTACTTTTTGTTTGGCATTTTAGGTGTTGTTAAGGTTTGGAAATCCTGTTTGGGGTCCCTTCCGACTTTGGAGCCCTTTCATCATCCATTTTGGGTTCCCAGAAGGCTTCCAACTGCCAAGCGCTGAGGCAGAGGTGGCCATTTTGTGTTCTGGCAGCCATTTTGTATGCTGTTTGTGAATTTGGACAATGTTCCGTAACCTACTCTGAGCCTCAGTTGAACAGAGGCATCTCTTTCTCTCCTGATGCTCCAGAGTCAGAAGGAGGTCAGACTCCTTGGGCCAAAAGGAAGGAAGTGTGTCTCTTTGTGTCTCTTTTCTGAGAGGGTTTTCTTATTACACAGCTCTGGTCCTTCTGGGGAACATGAGTTTTAAAAAGGATCAGAAATGGGGAGGTTAGTTTTAATATAAGACTTATTCTTCTTCTTCACAAACATTGGGCTTTGACTTCTAAGAGGAGGATTGCCTCCCAAAAAGCCCAAAAGCAGCTCCTTTGGGAGGTTTTAAAAGTCTCCCCAGTTTCCTTATTAATAGATTTTCAGGCAAGAAGGAGGGAGACAGACCAGAATAACTCCTATTACCAAGAATAAAAGAAACAACAACAACAAAAATAAGGATTAGAGACTTATTTTTTTAAAGGAAAACCACTATTAGGAGGGTAAAAACAAGACATGGGTGCTTCTACCTTTTTACAGCTGATTCAGAAATAACTCAGTTCTAAAATGTGTTAATTCTTCTGGTGCAATCCTATGGAATCCTGGGATTTGAAGTTTGTTGTGGCATGAGAGCTCTCTGGCATAGAAGGCTAAATGTCCAAAGGTAAAATCCCAGGATTCCATAGCACTGAGCGGTTAAAGAGGTGTCAAAGTGCTTTATTTCTATAGTGCAGATGCAGCCTTCTTGGGAAAGGGACTGATGATGGGGAAAAGCATCGGGGAACTATGGAAGTTTCAGCAGATTATTTATTTATTTATTTGTTTATGATGCACTCATTTCACATCTATCTATGGGGACATAACCAGGGCCCTCTCCAATTCCCCATCCCCTAATCCCCCACCACTCTAAGAAGGCATGGAGTATCTGTTGTGTAGGGGAGCTGCAGTGAATATATGCTAGGTCCATTGGGCTTTGTTTGGTGGAGAAGGAGGAAGGTTATACCCACCTCTCCGTTGGCCCAAAGGAGGCATATGTCACCTGCGTAGGTCACCAGCAGGATGCTGTTCTCTGTGTCTTTGAGTGCTGCTGGGTTTCTTGCCAAGCCAATCCTAACTCTGGGCCCTTTTCTCAGGACCTTCATCTCGGCCTCCTTGTACCCGTCTTTGGGGCCTCTCTTCCTGGAAGTGACCAAGTGCAGGACCACCAGGACCCCTGCCCACCTGATGGCTGACACAGAGGCCAAGCGGAGGGAGTTGGGCTCCAACAGAAAGAGGCTGCCGAGGTACAACAGCTCTTTGGTGAGTCACTATCCTAATAACTTCATCTGTGTCACTTCTGGGCCAGTTTATGAAAGGAAGCAAATAAAATACTGTCTGAGTTTGGCAGAGACAGTCCTGGTTAATCCTCTGTCACCTCACTTTTCCAGAGAACTTTAAAAATGTCCTGGTTGGTCTCTCTTCCTCCCATTTCCCCCTTTCTCAGCTCACTTCAGTTCCTGAGTGCCATTGAGTTTGCAGCCCATCAACTCAAAAGGACGGAGAGGAGAGGAAAGAAGGAGTATATGGCCCTTCCCAGGAGACTGAAGCAAAAGGAAACTCCTGTGCCCTTCCTAGCTTGTGTGATCTTCCTCATAAACAACTTTGGCCATCTTCACTGCCTTCTGGGTTGCTTGTCCACATGTGTCTTGCTTTTCCAATCTGTGAAATGTTGGGGGCTATGGGAGAAAATCTCTGGATCTAAATATGGGGTGGGCCCAGTGGCCCTCAAGCCCAGAGTACTCCCCAGAACTGTTATTAAAAATGACGTTTGCCTCTCAAATGTGGCGAGAAATGTCTAAATGCACCATAATTCTTTGGTGGCTATATGTATTGTACGTGTTGGGATAGTTAGTATCCTAATCCATCATCAATATCCCATGGCCTAAATTATATTGTGTATTATATTGAAAAGATTTAAGACAAACTGGATTTCAAAGGCAGTAGCTTTTTTCTTACTGACAGAATTTAAAGTTTATTTCCTGTACTGAATTCTGAAGTGATGAAAAAATATTTGGATGCATCATGTGCTTTCCTCCCCTTTTCCTTAGACACTCTCTGGATGAGGGCTGTTTTCTGTTGCAGGTGACCTTTGCGGATGTGGCTGTATATTTCACTGACGACGAATGGAAACTGTTGACGAAGAAGCAGAGACTTATGTACAATCATATAATGATGGAGAATTATGAGAACGTGGCCTCTGTGGGTAAGGAACCGGAATCCACTAGCATTATAGAATCATAGAGTTGGAATAGACCACAAGGGCCATCCAGTTCAACCCACTTCTGCCATGCAGGAATACACACTCCAAGCATCATCTAGCCTTTGTTTAAAGACTTCCAAGGAAGAGAACTCCACCAAACTCTAAGGAAGTATATTTCACTGTTGAAGAGTTGTTAATGTCCCAAAGTTCCTCCTAATGTTTCGGTGGAACCTCTTTCTCTGTGAATTGCATCCATTGTGGTGTCTTTTTCTCTGTAGCAGCAGAAAGCAAGCTTGCTCCATCCTCAATACGACCCTTTCCAATATTTAAACATGGATATCATATCTGCTGTTAATTTTCTTTTCTTCAGGGTAAACATACCCAGCTCTCTAAGCTGCTCCTCATAGGGCTTGATGGTTTCCAGATCCTTCACCATTTTAGTTGCCCTCCTCTGGGCATGTTCCAACTTTTCAACATCCTTTTAGAATTGTGGAGCCCAGAACTTGACACAGGATTATTCCAAGTGAGGCCTGACCAAAGCTGAATAGAGTGGCACTATTACTTCCCTTGATCTAGAAACTATACTTGTATTGATGCAGCCTAGAATCACATTGGCCTTTTTAGCTGCTGCATCACACTGTTTCCCCATGTTGAACTTGTGGTCTACTAGGAGTCCTAGATCCCTATCAAGCATAGTTTAATTGTGATAGCAACATCCTTTAGAATATTTGAATTTGTAGTTTAGTGAGGCACTATTGCTCTCCACTTTATAAGGATTCTAAATACTGCATTGTAAACTGCCAATTGTCAGAAGCAGGTTCTGTGGTTCATCCAGAATGGTATTGGAGTTTAGTTGGGATTGTTAGTAGTTTAAATGCTAGTAGTTTTAAGTAGTTGGTAAGGATAGTGGGGCCTAGAACAGCTTGGGGAAAGGAAGCAGTTGTGGAGGCTCTTAACTGACTGGTTTGTGAGCTTTGGGTGGCAGACATGTCCCTGAGGGGAGAGGCGTATGAACGGTGGACGAAGAAGGCAAGAGGTACCCGGGCTGTTTAGCAGCTGAAGGGGTAAGAAAACGGAGGAGTGTGAAGGTAGTTAATGACGGAAGAAAAAGGTTTCAAAGCTTCAGAGACTGCTTAGACGTGTTTATGGAGGCTTCTGCCTGAGTTTCTCAATAAACCTTTTGGTGCAAGCAAAGGACTTTCTAATTCTGAAACTTAGTTCCGCCCCCAGATATCACACCAATTCTTGGATTTGGTGAGAAGACAGCATGGAGATTGATGCATTTCTCACCCAAATGGTACTCAGCACATATCTCAGTATGTTTCCTACCTTTTTTTTTGACCTAGCCATTGGAGGCTCTGGAATGGCTTCTTGGGGAAAAGCCCTCCCTTGGCCCTGCAATGGCTCAGAGAGGGTCCGACAGTGATGAAATGGCCTCCACTTCCCCAAAGGGATGCAATGGGATACTGAGGGGCAAAACATTATTCCTATTTTAAAGTAACAGAATGTGTGGTTGCCCCTGAGATACCCTGGGGGCCAATGTGACCCCCCCCATCCCCAACAGTAGCCCATCCTTGTCTTAGATATATTCAAGTAGACCACAAGTTGAACATGAGTCAACAGTGCGATGCAGCAGCTAACAAGGCCAATGCGATTTTACACTGCATCAATAGAAGTATAGTGTCTTGATCAAGGGAAGTAATAGTGCTACTCTATTCTTCTTTGGTCAGGCCTCACCTGGAATACTGGGCCCCACATTTCAAAAATGATGTGGAGAAACTGGAGCGCGTCCAAAGGAACTAAAATGGTGGAGGGTCTGGAAACCATGCCCTATGAGGAATGCCTTAGGGAGCTGGAGATGTTTAGCCTGGAGAAGAGACGGTTGAGATGTGATATGATAGACCTGTTTAAATATTTGAAGGGATGTCATATTGAGGAGGGAACCAGCTTGTTTTCTGCTGCTCCAGAGACTAGAACATGGAACAATGGATGCAAACTGCAGTAAAAGAGATTCCACCTCAACATTAGGAGGAACTTCCTGACAGTGAGGGCTGTTTGACAGTGGAACAAACTCCCTCTGAGATTTTGGTGGAGTCTCCTTCCTTTAAACAGAGGCTGGATGGACATCTGTTGGGGATGCTTTGATTGGTGCATGGCAGAATGGGGTTGGACAGGATGGCCCTTGTGGTCTCTTACAACTCTATGATTCTATGAATCTAGACCTCTGGGAGCCAGGAGGGGAAGGCAGGAGCAAAACCAGGATTGCGTAGCTCTCTGTGGACAGGAAGGGACCTCTGGGAAGGGCCAGGAGAGGGGCATTGGAGATTGGAGGGGCAGCCGCCAACCTGACAACTTTTGACAACGACAACAACAATAATAATATTTCCCGATGGATAAAGGTGGTTTTACAACCATAAAATAGCCACAAAGCAACAATAGCATCCAATTTACACATAGTAAAACAACAAGTCACCAAAAATTCAATTCGGGACAAATAAAAACATTGTTTAAAATGCACAATTGTGATCAGAAGTGGAATTTTTCCTTAAATTCTTTACAAGAGGTCGGGTGGGTAAGCCTGCTGGAAGTGATCCATCTTAAGTGCTTTCTTGAAAGCATCCAAGATGGTGTTAAGATGGATCTCCTCCGGCATGTTGTTCCATAACTTGGGGGCCATGGCTATGTATGCTCTGTGGAAAGTTGTTCTTAGCCTGACCTTTGGGTAATTAATAGATTCTTCCGAGATGTTCTGAGAGTGTGGGGCGGATTGTATAGGGAGAGGCGTTCCTTCAAGTAGCTCGGGCCCAAGCCATGTAAGGCCTTAAAGGTAATAACCAACACTTTGTATTGTGGCCGGAAGCTAATTGGCAGCCAATGTAGAGATACTAGTGTTATATGGTCTGACCTAGATGTTCTGGTGACCAATCTGGCTGCTGAGTTTTGAACAAACTGAAGCTTCCGAACTTGGTATAAAGGTAGCCCCATGTCGAGCACTGAACTTAAGAACTGAACTTGAAATCAAGCCCTTGTTTTCATACATATTAAGGGTTCCATTTAGCAATTATGCGCAATGTCTATGAAGAGAGGATAGGATAACACAAAAATTCCTTTTTCTCTCATGTTTCTTTTCCAACCTGAGCTTGCTTAGCTCCGTGGTTGATTCCAGAGGCCCTTTGTCACTCAAAATGCTGGACTCTGGGGAGGACACTCACAAGTGCTATGCTTTTAGGAGAATTTCATCCTTAGCTCAAAGGCAACAGTGACCTCGGGATTCATCCCAACTATACCAGGCCCAGAAGCACACAGAACTCCAGAGTCCTCTCCTGGTGCCACACAGCATAAAGCATCCTCTGAAGTTAGCTTGAGTCATGCCATGTGCTCTGACTCTACACTCTATGGCAGTCTCACAGGAAATGATGCCACTTTTCAATTAAAATAGGTTTACATATATTTAATGGAATATTTTTCAACGACCTGACTATCTGCTTCTACTGATTTCCTAATGGCAGCTCCCCTTCAATCTCTTCTTTGTTAGTTCCTATGAGTAAGGACACAATCATTATATGGATTTGGTGGCATCCAGAACACAGTCATGCTCAGGTCATTCACACCAACTTTATTAATTTAATCTCAAATAGGGAAAGATGAACGTTGGGTTAAATCTTGGGGTAACACTTTCCTCTCTTAACACTGAGATTCAGTCTTGTCTGTCATTTGCCTCCTTTACAGAACAATTTGTCAGTCACGAGAGAGTCCACACAAGAAAGAAGTCACATAAATGCCAAAATTGTTGGAAATATTTTGCTTACAAGTCAGGCCTAATTAGGCATCAGAGAGTCCACACAGGAGAGAAGCCATACAAATGCCAGCATTGTGGGAAATGTTTTTCTTGGAAGTCAGACCTAGTGACACATCACAGAGTCCACTCAGGAGAGAAGCCATACAAATGCCAGCATTGTGGGAAATGCTTTTCTTTGAAATCACACCTAGTGACACATCAGAGAGTCCACACAGGAGAGAAGCCATACAAATGCCAGCATTGTGAGAAATGTTTTTCTGCAAAGTCAGACCTAGTGACACATCAGAGAGTCCACACAGGAGAGAAGCCATACAAATGCCAACATTGTGGGAAATGTTTTTCTGACAAGTCAGCCCAAGTGAAACATCAGAGAGTCCACACAGGAGAGAAGCCATACAAATGTCAGCATTGTGGGAAATGTTTTTCTTTGAAGTCACCCCTAGTGAGACATCAGAGAGTCCACACAGGAGAGAAGCCATACAAATGCCAGCATTGTGAGAAATGTTTTTCTGCAAAGTCAAACCTAGTGACACATCAGAGAGTCCACACAGGAGAGAAGCCATACAAATGCCAACATTGTGGGAAATGTTTTTCTTCAAAGGCATACCTAGTGACACATCAGAGAGTCCACACAGGAGAGAAGCCCTACAAATCCCAGAAATGAACTAACATTATATTAGTCAAGAAGCAATACAAAGAATATATTTTAAATCCTGTGGTAAGCCTAGAAGAATGAGAAAAAGCATGTATGAAAACTAATAAGTTTACCCTGGCACAGAACTTAAAAGAGAATTATTATAAAATGTTTTATTTGTGGTATATAACACCAGTTAAGCTCTCAAAAATATATAAAAATGTAAATAAAACATATTGGAAGTGCAGAAAAACAGAAGGATACTTTTACCATAGTGGTGGTCCTGTAAAAAGGCAAAGCAATTCTGGAATAAGATACATCTAGCAATAAGAGAGATACTAGGGGGAAAGTTCCAAAAAATCCAGAATTATACTTGCTGAACATGACATTCAAGATAGAAAGGGAAATAGAGAGAAAACACTGGAAAATAATATTATACATGCTTACTACAGCCAGATTGCTATAGGCACCAAAGTGGAAATCAACCCAGATCCCAACAGTAGTAGAACAAAGTACTGGACATGAGAGAGGCTGATAGATTGTCTAGAAAAATAAAGGGAGAGAAGGAGGAAGAGAAGGATGATGAAGAAGAAGACTAGAATATAGTAATACAGTATTGGGACAAGAATACCGAAGAACCAGAGTGAAAGAATGGTTTATGGAATTTAAGAAAAATTGAGATAGGGAAGGAAAAGGTGTAAAGAGATCTAGAGATAGACATAGATAAGAAGTAAAGAGAGAAAAATAGGTTGGGGAATGTAGAAGGGGATAGATTGGGAGGGGGGAAGTAGAGATAAGGGTAGGGGTATAGGTAAGGGGGAGGAAGAGAGGGAGAGAGGTAGAAGATATAGAGATATCTATGTACATATTGTGAATGTAATGGAAAGATGGATGTAAATAGAAGAAATGGATTCAATAAATAAAAAGAACAAAAAAAATCCTGTGGTGATAAGAAAAGACCTTTGTGATTTTGTGTGGTAGGTTTGTGTGTCCATATGTCTGTTTATGTTTTTCAGTTATATTTTGTTAAGTTGAGCTTTTAATTGCTATTAGTATAGATTATTGCTTTAGTTTATAAATTTGAGTGGGGACTATTGGTTGTGGAATAGGTTAGCTAGACAGAGGGTGGGATTTACTGCAGCTGGCTAGAATAGGTATGGGAATGATAGCTTTTGCAATGTGTGGAATGTTGGCTAAAGACAGTTGGGGCCAAGTATTAACAGAAAGGTTAGTTTCTGGGAATGGCAAAGGGGGCCTTGTTCCCTGTGGGGCATAGACTGTGGGAATTGGAGGTGGGGGCTAGGTTTGGAAGAGGGTGGAGTTTTAGGTTTTGGGGTTTTAATGTATTGTTTGGATTGGAGTGGGCAGTTCTGACTTAAACACTGAATTTCTATGTGTTCTCAATAAAGTTCTTTGCTGTTTCAACACATTGGACTCTTTCATGCACAGAAGTTCTGAGTTTGGCCAAACTGACCCTTTCTGCTCTCTTCAGTCCTCAGCTCCATTCCCTGCCATAAAAACAGAGGCAAACGCACACACACACACACACACATATATATATATATACACGAAGCTATATGTACAAACCAGAGCCTTCCCAGCCTTTCTCTCCTGAGTCCAGCTCCGCAGCTTGGGCTCCATTCTGGAAGGAAGGAAAAAAGGCCGTAGTCCTTCCCTTCTTCCAAAGGCCGCCAGCGAAATAAGCAGCAGCAGCAGCAGCAGCAGCAAGGGCTTTACGATCCCTGTGCATGCTCAAAGGGGCCTTTGGGGCATCTGCGCATGCAGACTCTCAGCCCCTGAAGCTGCTGCCCTCGCAGCCTGCTCTGAGGGAGGGAAGTGGGGAGAGCCCTCGTTCACTTGGGGGAATGGCTGAGGGGGTCTTCTCGGGGAGTTGGGTTGTTGTAAGAAGGAAGGAAACCCAGATCTCTCCCCACCAAAGAACAGCAAGGCACCTGCCAGGCCTCCTCTCCCTCTTTCCTTCCCTGCCCCCTCCTCGGGCTATTCCTTGGGGCCCAGGTACCTGGGGGGGGTTATTATGAGAAAAGGCGGTGGGGGTACCCTTGGAGAGGGGCACTGCCATGGGGGGGGGGAGATCCAAAGGTAAAAGGGTCTTTGAGGAGCCCCTCCCTTGTGGAAAGTGGGGCAGAGGAGAGACCCTCCCTTCTGATACCTCATTTGGGGAAGGGTTTTGTGCCAAATAAAGAGCATCACACAGCGTAGGCTTCAATAGTATTGGAAACAACATTATTCAGGGGAGGAAATTTTCTCTGGGATCCTGGGGGGAGGGGGCTCTGTCTGGGGAGCAGAGAAGAGCCCAAATTTAGGACAAAGCTAAGAGGAGGGAGATGGAGGGACCCCAAAACCCCTTCTGGGGAGACTTACACCCCTCACAACCTGGGAACTAGGCTTAAAGGCCCACAGGGGGGAGGGATTTGGGACCTGACTCAGGCACCTTCCCCCCGGTACCCATTATTAGAGCCTTCACAGCTCACTATGATGCTTTAAATGACTATTTCACAGATAATATCTCTCAGATAAGAGCCAAATTGGACGTCAGTATTATTGTAGAGGCTGTAAGTGAGGTGTCCATAAGTAAGATCATACT
>JACSCI010000726.1:0-26707 GCA_016801065.1 Sceloporus tristichus
TCCCATTGGGGGACTTTGGGCAAGTCACACTCTCTCAGCCTCAGGGAAAGGCAATGGGAAAACTATTCTGAAGACATTTGCCAAGGAAACCCTGTGATAGGTCTGCCTTAGGGTCACCATAAATTCAAAACGACTTGGAGACACACAATAATAACAACAACAAAAGCAATGTCTATTATATAAAATGGCAAAAACAAGAGTTGCTCTTGGAATTTACATTGTGTTTCTATGTTTTCAAGCTTTGGATGGTTCAATCCATGGGTAAAGAAATCTGTAGGTAGAGAGGTCCATCATCATCCTCATCGTCATCATCATGAAAAAATAGAGGGTCTTCTTTATCAGATTTTTATCAGGAGGGCAACTAAAATGGTGAAGGGTCTGGAAACCATGAAACCCTATGAGAAACGCCTTAGGGAGCTGGGGATATTTAGCCTGGGGAAGAGAAAGTTAAGAGGTGATATGATAGCCCTGTTTAAATACTTGAAGGGATGTCATATTGAGGAGGGAGCAAGCTTGTTTTCTGCTGCTCCAGAGACTAGAACCCGGAGCAATGGATGAATGCAAAGGAAAAGAGATTCCAGTTCAACATTAGGAGGGAATTCCTGACAGCAAGGGCTGTTCGACAGTGGAACAAACTCCCTCAGAGATTTTGGTGGAGTCTTCCTCCTTGGAGGTCTTTAAACAGAGGTTGGATGGCCATCTGTCAGTGATGCTTTGATTGAAAGTTCCTGCATGGCAGAATGAGGTTGGACTGGATGGCCCCTGCGGTCTCTTCCAACTCTACAATTCTATGATCAAAAGTGTTAAAAATCAAACAGGAGAAAGGCACCACTGTTTTGTGCATTTTGGATGTTATTGTTTACAGCGTGGCCAAAACACCTTCTCCTGGATATGCTTTCTAGATTCCAGGATACTACATTTTTTTTAACATTGGTGTTAAAAGGAAAAAACCATATAGGACCAACAACAATAACACAGATACAATTAAGAGACCTGACAAAATACAAATATTCACAAGCAACAAAACTTGTGAAACATACTAAGGCGGGGTACAGGCCGCCAGAAAGACACGTGTCCCCGGCATCACTTTTTCCTCTGCAGAAGCGCCACAACAACCAAATTGAGCAGTGCTGTTGCGGAGCAAAAAAGGAGTGCACGGAAGTGGCTCCTTTTTGCTCTGCACTTCTGCCACCCCGAAGCGCCAGCGATGGCGAGGGTACATTGCAGTTGCACCTCCCTGTTTGGAGGTGGCACATCTGCAATGTCACCATTATGCGCCACGTATGGTGGGTGTGCTGCAGCTGCGGCACCCTCATCACTCGCAAGGGTTGCCATCTGTGTGGGCACTCCGCCTACCAGGCAACCCTCACACATGACGAAGGTGCCTCAAAGGCTTCTAAAGGCTTCTAAAAACAGATCAAAGCGGCTAACAGTAAAAGCACTGGTAAAACACAATGACAACTTGTCATTGTTGGGTCCCAAACTCTCCCAATTCCTCCCATCCACAATAAAATATAATTAAATTCTTAAACAATTATTAAAAATAAAGCAGAAGCAGTTAGAGCAGTTGCTGAACAATTCAATCAATAAGAGATTGCTGGAATGCTAATCTGGAAAGAGATATGTCTTGAAGGCCTTTTTAAAGCCTTAAAGACTGGTGATATATCGGAACTCTTCCGGATGTTGTTCCATAACTTGGGAGAAGTTCCTCTGTGTAACTGCAGAGAGCCTTGTTATTGCTGACTGCAGTAAGTTTTTACTAGAGGACCTCAACGTGTGGAGCAGATTACATGGGAGAAGGAGATCCCGTAAGTAAGCTAGACCCAATCCATGAAGGGCTTTAAATGTTATAACCAAGACCTTGTACTGTCCCCGGAAATTAATGGGCAGCCATTATAGGTATGATAGGGACACCTCTAGATATTCCAGTGACCACTCTGGCTGCCATATTTTGGATTATTTGAAGTTTCCGGACTAAGTGTAAGGGTAGCCCTATGTAGAGCTCATTGCAGAAGTCAAGACATGAGGTTACCAGCGTATGCATCATAGTTTTAATGTCCTCAGGTTCCAGGAAGAGGCGCAGTTGGCGTATCAACCAAAGCTGATAACAGGCACTCCTTGCTGTCGCATCTATCTGAGCTGACATCTGGAGTGACCGATTCAGGCTCACCCCCAAACTGCAAATGTAGTCCTTTAGGGGAAGTGCGACCGCTTCCAGGACCGGTTGGCAAACCTCCATACCTGGATTAGGACCTCCAACAATTAGCACCTTCGTTTTATCTGGATTCAGTTTCAGTCTGTTATTATTATTATTATTATTATTATTATTATTATTATTATTATTATTATTTCTCATCCAGCCCATTGCTGCCCCAAGACATTCATTCAGAGGGGAGATGCCTTCCTCAGTTGACACTGAGATATCTCTGGGTGTCATGAGGATACTGATAGCACCCACCCCAAACCTCTGGATAATCTCTTGCAGCGGTTTCATGTACATGTTAAACAGCATTGAAAGAAAGCATTCTTAAAGTTGTGCATAGATGGTACCTCACACCATACAACTTGCACGCCTTACTAAGAACTCCACCTCATGCTGTTGGAGAGGATGTAATACTAGAGGTACCTTCCTGCAGATGTGGTACGACTGTCCAAGTGTATTTGCATTTTGGCATTCAGTAGTTAACTTAGTTTCAGAAATCACTGATCGAAAGATTGTCCCTTCTCCAGAACTTTTATTGCTTTCAGTGTTTATTAATGAAAACAAGACATTACACAATAAAGATATTGTGGCACTTTTGTTGGCATTGGCCAGGATTGAAATTGCCAGGGCTGGGAAAACTGGAAAGGTCAATATGATTTTGGGATTTTTGGTTTATGGAAAAGCTCACTGATCAATCTAGAAGGTTTTGGGGTGGAATCTTCCTCTGCCTTTTGAAGAATGATGGTCCCCACTTCTATCTGATCTCAACAACACTGGAGCAGAAGTGGGTCTTCCTTTGTGATATGATTCCCTTTCGATGATTGAACTGGTGCAAAGAAGGTATCTGTCTTCTGAGTCCATCCTGTTTTTATGTAATGTTGCCATTTTACATCCCATGTGACCTTGAATTTTTGAAGTTGGTTTTTAAGGTTTAAGAAAAAACAGCATTAGTGACAGGACGACGCCCCGAGGAACGCCAGATTTAAGCTCTCTTTTAGAGGAGCAACTGTCCCCAAGCATCTCCATCTGGAATCTGCTTGAGAGATAGGACCAGAACCACCACAACACATTGCCCTGGATCCCCAATTCCCTCAGTATTTCCATAAGGATGCCATGGTCAATGGTATCGAAGGCCTCTGAGAGATCAAAAAGCATCAACAGGGTCACACTTCACATGTCAATACTAAGGCAAAGATCATCTACTAAGGCAACCATAGCAGTCTCACCTCCGTATCCTGTCCTGAGACCAGTTTGAAATGGGTCCAGATAACCCATTTCATCCAAGACCTCTTGGAAGTGCCCTCTCAATCACCTTGTTTAGAAACGGAAAATGGGAGACCGGTCTGTAATTGTTCATCTCCAAGGGATATAGGGAGGGCTTTTCTATAAAGGGCCGTAACACCATTTCTTTTAAGCAAGATGGAAAATAGCCCTCCCTAAGAGAAGCATGTATGATATATCTCAGGTGAGTCCTAAGTGCATCTCCTCCTTGGATGACCAGCCATGAAGGGCAAGGGTCCAGAGGGCAAGTTGTCTTCTTCTCATTTCCTTAGTACTCACAGATTCAAACTGATCCAGTATGATCTCTTTCACAGAGTCACTGGACACCTCACCTATGGCTTCTGCAATAATGCTGGCATCCAAGTCAGCTCTTATCATTTAAAGCAGGGGTCCTCAAACTCCAGCCCTGCAGATGTTTTGGACTTCAGCTCCCAGAATCTCAGATCATTGGCCAAGCTGTCAGGGAGGGCATTATGATGAAAGAAGGACATTTGCATGTGGATGGTGATTGGCTGAGGAACAAAAAGGAAGGAGGAGCCTTTGTAGGGCTCTGTAAGTCTATTCAGATTGACTGTAGACTACTGAGGTAGGAAGGAAATTTGCATGTGTGCGGTGATTGGCTGAGGGAACAAGAGGAAGGAGGAGCCTTGTGGGGCTCTGGAAATCTAATCAGATTGACTGTAGACTACTGAGGTAGGAAGGAAATTTGCATGTGGATGGTGATTGGCTGAGCCTTCTGGGAGATGAAGTCCAAAACACCTGGAGGGCTGGAGTTTGAGGACCCCTGATTTAAAGCATCACAGTGAGCTGTGATAGCTCTTACAATGGGTCCTGGGGGGTGGGTACATCAGTCTGGTCCAAGATATCCCCACCTTGCTTCAATAGTTCCATTATGGCTCTCTTCCCTTGGCACTTTCACTCCTTCCTTCCTTCCTTCCTTCCTTCCTTCCTTCCTCCTCCAGACAGCCAGGCAGAGAACTGAGCCAAACCAGAAGCAACCCTTTCTCTCCCCCAATTCCTCCAGGGGCCAAGGAAAGCAGCAGAGGCAAGGCAGCAGTGAGAGCGGACTGTAGATCCCCCCCTGAGGCCAGAGGACGCCAGCCAGGAGACAGCCTTCTCCCTTAACATCCCTGGCTCCCAGTGGCAGGGACGAAGTGGTGAATCGTGGGTGAGGCTGTGGGTGCCACTTTAAAGGGTCCCTTCAGTCTGCCCTGGGAACAACCTTCACCCGTCCGAGGACAGATGATGCCAACTGGCTGGTACCTTTTTCCTTGTGTGCTTTTATTTCATGTTCTTGGACAGATCTGTGGTGGGATCCTTGGAGGGAGATGGGCATGGGCAAGGAGAATATCATTCAGATGGTGAATGGGGGGAGAAAGATATTGACTGTGGAGCGGCTATACATGATGTGCATGGTGCGCTAACAGAGGAAGGAGAGATTGATGTTTGATATCTATCTCCCCTTCCCTTCACCCTGCTATCCCAAAAGAGCTGGAGAGCATACCAAACCAACCACAGAACCTTTCCCTGCTCTTTTGTAATGCCAGGTCAGTCAAAAATATAACGCAGATAGTCCATGATCTCCTACTGGACGAAGAGGCTGACCTGGCTTGTTTCATGGAGACCTGTCTGGTTGATGATAGCTCAGCCACCTGGGTTCTCCGTCAGTAAGCAGGTAAGGGGACATCACTTTGGTCCATGAAAACAATCTTGCTTTGGCCAGGATACCTATCCGTACGATGGACCACATTGAGTGTATTTGCCTCAGCTTAAAGACTAGGCAAAGTCTGGGGATTCTCTTGGTTGAATGTCCACCCCGTTGCTTAACAGACTCCCTAGCCAAGCTGACACAACTGGTCTCGGAGCTGCTGCTGGAGTCGCCTAGGCTTTTAGTCCTGGGAGACCTCAACATCTCCCTCGAGGCCAGTTTAACGAATGTATCTGGTGCAGATCAGCTTGACAAACATGGGCCTTTCCCAGATACTCTCGATGTGGTGTTCTGTACGGAACAGGCACATCCGTGGGCGGAGGTAGTCAATATCTCCGCATTGACATGGACCATGGATCATTTCCTGGTCAAGGTTGGGCTGAAGGCCACTATTCCCCCCCGTCGGGGGTGGAGGACCTATTAAAATGGTCCACCCTCAAAGGTTGATGGGACCCAATAGGTTCCCAAAGGCCTTAGAGGGTTTGATGGCTGGTAATGCCGGCAATTCTGTTGAAGCTCCGGTCAATACATGGATATACCCCCCAAAAATGTTGCTTCCAGTGCTATTGAACCCTAACCTGTGTGATGTTTTCTATTTGACACCGGTTCTTAAATCCCTTCATGGGCTGCCCATTAGTTTCTGGGCAAGATACAAGGTGTTGGTTTTAACCTTTAAAGCCCTCCATGGCTTGGGTCCTGACTACTTGCAGGAGAGCCGCCTAACATACAATCCACCCGCAGACTCAGGTCCTCTGGGAAGGACCTGCTATGACTCAAGAAGACCAGACTTTCAGCAGTGACCCAGAGGTCCTTCTCATCAGACGCTCCCAGGCTCTGGAACGACCTCCAGATGAGATCCCTCATATTTCCACCTTGGAAGCCTTTAGGAAGGCTATGAAGACGGATCTTTTCCGGCAGGCCTTTCCAGACTAGATTAGATCTATCTCCCTCCCCCTGACCCTTACCCTTGCCATCATTACTGTTATGGAAATTGTTATTGATGTATCTATCGTCCCTGCCCTCCCCTCTCACCTTCAGAAAATGACCCATTTCTTGCCCGAAAAAACTTTTTACTGTATTGTGTTTGGAATGTTTTAAATTTTCTTCTTGTTTATTAGCTTTTTAGGGGTTGATTAATGTTTTTATAATTGGGAGAATGGTTTGGAGTTTGAGCTTTTTAACAGTATTTCTTAAATTGTATGTTATTTTATTACTGTAATCTGTTTTGATTCCTTTGAGAAAAGGCAGAATATAAACAATTATTATTATTATTATTATTATTATTATTATTATTATTATTATATCCCTTCAAGGGGGTCCAAGGCCCTTTCAGTATGCTCCCAGAACCGGGGACAGGTGGATGTTTCTGGAGATGTGGGTCTCTATGTTGGCCCTCCTCTGCAGGGTTGTTGTGAAGGAAAAGGTCAGTATTTGAGGGGGGTGCCTAATCTGGGCCCTGTGGGTCTCTAAGACTAGTTCCCAGGTTGCCAGAGGATTGCCAGAGCTTTGAGGTCTCTCCATCTCCCTCCTCTTGGCTTTGGCCTAGATTTTGGCTCTTCTCTCCCCCCCAGAGCCTCTTCCCCAAGGCCTCCAGAGAAAACTTCTCCCCCGAAAAATGTTGCTTCCAATGCTATTGAACCGTATCCTGTGTGATGCTTTCTATTTGGCACAAAACTCTTCCCCAAATGAGGCATCAGAAGAGAGGGTCTCTCCTCTGCCCCACTTTCCAGGAGGGAGGGGGCTCCTCAAAGACCTTTTTACCTTTGGATCCCCCTCCCCTCCATGGCCATGCCTCTCTCCAAGGGTCCCCCCCATCCTCTTTTCTCATAATAATCCCTCAAGTACCTGGGCACCAAGGAATCCTCTGAGAAGGGGGCAGGAAAGAAGGAGAGGAAACCTGGCAGGCCCCCCTGCCTTTCCTTGGGGGGAGAAGAGGGCCTTCTTTCCTTCTTATAATCCCCCAAGGGCCCCCCAGAAGACCCTCCAGCCATTAATCTGAATGAACAAGGGCTCTCCCACTTCCATCCCTCCCTCAGAACAGACTGTGAAGGCAGTCATGGCTTCAGGGGCTGAGACTGTGCATGCCCATATGGCCCCAAAGGCCCCTCCTCATCATGCGCAGGAATTGACAGGGCCTAGCTGCTGCTGTTTATTCTGCTAGTGGACTTTGCGGGAAAGGAAGGTATGCGCCGGGGGTTCAGCAGCCTCTCCTTTCTTCCTTTGTGGAGACTGCAATGGAGCCCAAGGTGCAGAGCTGGACTCAGGAGGGAAAGGAAAGAAAGGAAGGTTCTAGTATGGAAATATAGCTCTGTGTATATTGTATGCATGTGTGTGTGTGTGTGTGTGTGTGTGTGTGTGTGTTTGTCTCTGCTGTTCTTATGGCTGGGAATGGAGCTGAGGACTGAGGAGAGAATAAAGAGTCAGTTTTGGGCAAATTCAGAACTTCTGTGCATCAAAGAGTCCAGTGTGTTGAAACAGCAAAGAACTTTATTGAGAACACATAGAAATTCAATGTTTAAGCCAGAACTGCCCTCTCCAAGCCAAACAATACATTAAAACCCCAAAACCTAAAACTCCACCCTCTTCTAAATTTAGCCCCCACCTCCACTTCCCACAGTCTATGCCCCACAAGAAACAAGGCCCCCTTTGCCATTCCCACAAACTAGCTCTTTCTGTTAATACCGGCCTCCAACTTTCTTCAGCCAACATCCCACAAATTGCAAAAGCTATCATTCCCATAACTAATAAAGCCAGCTGCAACAAATCCCAACCCCGCATCTACCTAACCTATACCACAACCCACAATCCCCAGCCAAATAGACAACCGAAAGTAATTATCTATACAATTAGCAAGGAAAACCTAAATTTAACAAAATACAACCTTAAAACATAAACAGACATATGGACAGACAAACCTTACAAGCAAAATCACAAGGACCTTTTCTTAGCACAACTGGAAGGAAAATATAATTTTTGTATGACTAATTGACAAAAAAATATTAGATCACTATTGGGATTTGTGTAGCTTCTCTCCTGTGTGGACTCTCTGATGTTTCACTAGGTTTGACTTCCCAGAAAAACATTTCCCACAACGCTGGCATTTGTATGGCTTCTCTCCTGTGTGGACTCTCTGATGTGTCAGTAGGTTTGACTTCCGAGAAAAACATTTCCCACAACGCTGGCATTTGTATGGCTTCTCTCCAGTGTGGACTCTCTGATGTCTCACTAGGATTGACTTCTGAGGAAAACATTTCCCACAACGCTGGCATTTGTGTGGCTTCTCTCCTGTGTGGACTCTCTGATGTGTCAGTAGGTTTGACTTCTGAGAAAAACATTTCCCACAATGCTGGCATTTGTATGGCTTCTCTCCTGTGTGGACTCTCTGATGTCTCAATAGGATTGACTTCTGAGCAAAACATTTCCCACAACGCTGGCATTTGTATGGCTTCTCTCCAGTGTGGATTCTCTGATGTCTCACTAGGATTGACTTCTGAGGAAAACATTTCCTACAATGCTGGCATTTATGTGACTTCTTTCCTCTGTGGACTCTCTCATGACTCAAATGTTTTTCTGTAAAGAAGGACAATGACAGATGAGACTGAAAATCAGAGTTAAGAGAGGAGGGTATTGCCCCATGATTTAGCCCTCATTAACCCCTCCTTATTAGAGATTAAATTAAGAAAGATTCTGTGAGTAACCCAAGCATGACCCTGCTTCTTATGCCCCTAAATCAATGGAACGATCGTATCCTTACTTATAGGAGCTAGCAAAGAATGGGGACTGCCCTGAGGGAATCAGTGGAAGTATATACTGAGACGAAGGATATTCTATTAACCCTGTGCAAAAATACTTTGATTGACAGGTGTCATCATATCCTCTGAGACTGCCACAGAGTGTGAGTCAGAGCCCAAGGCACGATGCAAGCTAACTCCAGGAGATGACTCACAACCAATACAGTATGCAGCTTACATGCGTATTAGTGTGGATTGGATTGGAGTTGTGTGTACAAGGAAAGGTGAAGTTGATGGAAGTCGGAGAGGAGAGCTTGCAAATATTTGTATTATTTTACAACTCAAGATAGAGAATCTCCAAGGATTTTGATGAAATCAACTGTGTTTGTGTCTTATTTTTAAGTGTGAAAAATGGTCAGTGCATTGCCGATATCTATATATCTGGATATTTGCTTCCTTACTCTACTATGCTATTGCTGATCTGCATCTGGGAGTGTCACCCTCAGATTGTAGTGTGCACTGGCTTTTGAACGCAATCGAAATTTAGAGCCAAGAAGGACCCGAGAGCCAGTGTGCTAATCATTTTTGTCTTCAAAATGGTGAAGGGTCTAGAAGCCATGTCCTATGAGGAATGACTTAGGGAGCTGGGTATGTTTAACCTGGAGAAGTGAAAGTTAAGAGGTGATGTGATAGCCCTGTTTAAATATTCGAAGGGATGTCATATTGAGGAGGGAGATAGCTTATTTTCTACTGCTCCAGAGACTAGGACCTGGAACAATGGATGCAAGCTCCAGGAAAGGAGATTCCACCTCAACATTAGAGATTCCTCCTCAATTGACAGTAAGGGCTGTTTGACAGTGAAACACATTCCTTCCTCGGACTGTAGTGGAATCTTCCTCCTTGGAGGTCTTTAAACAGAGACTGGATGACCATCTGTCGGGGATGCTTTGATTTGGATTTCCTGCATGGCAGGGGGTTGGACTGAATGGCCCTTGCGGTCTCTTCCAACTCTATGTTTCCTGCCCCCAAGCAACAATTATAGTATAAATATCTGCCCTGGCTGGCTGTACTTTGATGTCAGTCCAATTAGAGACAGACAGTCTGTTGGTTTACATGGCTAAGCACCTCAATGCACTCGCCAACTCCACTTGTCGCTGGAGCTCCTGACTTCTCTTCCCATTTCGAACCCTCAGCAATTGGAATCCAGATCCACCTACGTAAAGTATTACCATTATGAAGGTCTTACATCTCTTGACCACTCCCATCTGTTATCCTACCTTCTAGTTCTTGTGCATGTGTGTGAACGTTTGTGTGTGTGTGTGTGTGTGTGTGTGTATTTTGCTTTTGCCCTAAATAAAACATAAAACTTATTTCAAATGCATTTGGAGTTCTGTGTGCTTCCGGACCTGGTATAGTTGGGCTGAATACCGAGGTCTCTCTTGCTCCAACCAAACTGTATATCTCTTTTCAGCTAAATACTAAATTCCCCTAAAAGCATAGCACTTGCAGGTATCCTCCCCAGACTCCAGCATTTTGGATAACAAAGGGCCTCTGGAATCAACCATGAAACTAAGCAAGCTCAGTTAGGAAAAGAAACATTAGAGAACAAGCAGGTTTTGTGTCTCCCTTTCCTATCTTCATAGATATTACTCATAATTGCTAAATGGATCCCCTAAATATGTCTGAAAAACAAGGATCTGAGCTGGTTCTCAGAAGTACACTCAATCCAGTTCTTAAAATCTGTCAGGTTGGTGACTGCCTCCCAATCCCCAAGGCTCCTCTCCTAGCCTTCCCAGAGGTCCTTTCCTCTCTGCACAGAGCTAGGTGAACCTGGCTTTGCTCCTGCCTTTCCCTCCTGGCTCCCAGAGGCCTGATCCCCTTCCCTTTCTCCCTCCGCTCCCCAACCTTCCCTCTTGTTCTTCTGCACTGCTTCAGCATTTCACCTTCAGCATCTCTTCCCTGCCTTTCTATTTTTCACATTCCCCCCATCTCTCTATCACAAACACAGTGTGTGTGTGAGGCATAAAAGGGACACTTTGAGGCCTATTTGTTGAGAAAGGCAAGATAATCAATATATATTTAACTCATTGGGAAAGGCAGAGCAAGGGGGATTGGAACCTGGACTCCAATTTTGGTGGGGATCTAGGATTGGAGACCACCCTTAAAACAGCCTAGACATCTCTAGGAAAGGGATGGACTACTCTTGGGGATTGGGGGGGGTCACATTTCCCCCCAGGGGATCTCAAGGGCATCCCCACATTGTATTCCATTCAGGATGGATAAATAATTTTTTGCCCCTCAATATCTGACAGCATCCCTTTTGTCCCTCTTCTCTGAGCCATTGCAGGGACAAGGGAGCCATTTTACACAAGAAGCCTCTCCAGAGTCTCAAAAGGCTGAAGGAGGGGCCAAAAAGGCAGCAAAATTGGTCAAGGATGGGCTGAGGAGCATTTGGAGCCAAAAAAACACTTTTCTCCATGGTTCCTTCCCACAAAATCCTAGAATTGACAGTTTTAAGATATGATATTTAGAATCCCTATAAAGTGGAGAGCAATAGGGCCACACCAAACTACAAATTCAAATATTCTACAGGATGTTGCTATCCCAATTAAACTACGCTTGAAAGGGATCTAGGACTCCTAGTAGACCACAAGATGAATATGGGCCAACTATGTGATGCAACAGCTATAAAGGCCAATGTGATTCTAGGCTGCATTAATGCGAGTATAGTATTCTGCCAGAGGGTTGTACTGGATGGCTCTTCTAGTTTCTTTCAACTTTATGATTCTATTTTATAGATTAAGAGAAGAACTCTATTCTGCTTTGGTCAGGCCTTCACTTGGAATACTGTGTCCACTTCTGGTCACCACAATTCAAAAAGGATGTTGAGAAGCTGGAGTTTATTCAAAGGAGAGCAATAAAAATGGTGAAGGGTTTGGAAACCATCAAGCCCTATGAGGAGTGGTTTAGGGATCTGGGAATGTTTAGCCTGGAGAAGAGAAGTTTACGAGTGGATAGCCCTGTTCAAATATTTGAAGAGATACTGAGGATGGAACAATACTGCTTTCTGCTGCTCTAGAGCAAAGGACATAGAAAAATGGAAGTAAGCCACAGGAAAAGAGGTTCCACCAAAACATTAGGAGGAACTTCCTGACAGTAAGAGCTATTCAACAGTGGAATATACTCCCTCAGAGCATAGTAGCATCTTATTATGGTTGTTGTTGTTGTTATTATTATTATTATTAATTTCTAATGCGCTCCTTCTTTGTAGGTCTTTAAAGGTCTTTAAAGGTATTTAAACAAAGGCTAGGTGGCCATCTGCTGGTGATGCTTTCAATGTGTATTCCTGCATGGCAAGGGGTTGAACTAGATGGTCCTTGTTATCTGTTTAAAGTCTGTGATTCTAGAATTCTAAAGTGGAATCATATTGCCATGATAATGTAGTATGAAAGGGCCCTCAGTCTTCATAGTAAGGGCAATGAATTCAGCTTCCTTACCCACAGAGGCCACATTCTCGTAGTTCTCCATCATCACATCCTTGTACATAAGTCTCTGCTTCTTCGTCAGCAGTTTCCATTCCTCCTCAGTGAAATATACTGCCACATCCGCAAAGGTCACCTGCAATAGAAAATAGCCCTCATCCAGAGAATGACTAATAAAAGGGGAGGGAGAAGCACATGATGCATCCCAAAAATTATTTGATCCCCTCAGAATTTAGTCCAGGAAATAAACTTTAAATTCTGTTAGCAAGAAAAAAGTTACTGCCTTTGAAATCCAGTTTGTCTCAAATTCTTTCAATGTAATATACAATATAATTTAGGCCATGCCTGGGATATTGAGGATGGATTAGAATACTGACTATCCCGGCATGTATAGTATATTTAGCCTCCAAAGATTATAGTGCATTTAGCCATCTGTTGCCAAATTTGAGGTGAATGTCATTTTTAAAAAGCAACAGCAGAAAGTGGTGAAGATGGACAAAGTTGTTTATGAAGAAGATCACACAAGTGGGAAAGGGCACAACAGTTTGTTTTTGCCTCAGACTCCTAGCAAGGGCAAGTCCCTGCCCCCTTCTTTCTTCTCCAACCCCCACTTTTGAGTTGATGGGCTGCAAACTCCTTGGCAATCATTACGCAGAAATTGAAATGAGCTGAAGAATTGGGAAAGTGGGAGGAGAAGAGAGAAACCAGGACATTTTAAAAGCCCTCAAAATATTGGGATGACAGAGGATTGACCAGGTCTGTCTCTGCCAAACTCGGACAGTACTTTATTTGCTTCCTTTCATAAATTGGCCCAGCAGTGACCCAGATGAAGCTAATGGAATAGTGACTCACCAAAGAGTTGTTGTACCTCGGGAGCCTCCTTCTCTTGGAGCCCAACTCCCTCCGTTTGGCCTCTGTGTTGGCCATCCTGTGGGCAGGGGTCCTGGTGGTCCTGAACTTGGGTCTCTTCCAGCAAGAGAGGCCCTAAGCCGTGTACAAGGAGGCCAAGATGTAGGTCCTGAGAAAAGGGCCCAGGGTTAGGATTGGCTTGGCAAGAAACTCTGCAGCACTCAAAGAGACAGAGAACAGCATCCTGCTGGTGACACACGCAGATGACATATGCCTCCTTTGGGCCAATGCAGAGGTGGGCATTTGCTTCCTAGCCCGATTCCACACGGAGCAACACTGGAGCATAGAGGGTTCTGCTGGGTCAGGCTTTCTGGCCTAGTGGCCTCCCATTCTCCCATTGGCCAAAGCAGTTGCTCTCCATCCCCCAGGGAGTTCCCCGGTCAAGCAGGGCAGGAAAGGAGCTCTCTCTTCTCTGGTTGCCCCCCTTCCATGGGATCCAGACCTCCTCTCAGGATCGGGGGGGGGGGGCACCAGAGGACTGAGCTGATGGGAAGGGAACAACCAATTCCCATGGCAGCCTTCTGCATGCAGAGAAGTCACAATTCTGAGAGTGTCTCTGCCCATGTGGAGAGTGCCTATTTTCCACACTGTTGCCTGGCCATCTTGGCTTGGGAATGTCCTGTTTTAGCCACATGCAGTACTAAATCTTAGCCTGTATCCAATCCTATACTTAGTCCTGATCAGAGTAGAATCACTCAGTCTCTTGGATTTACCTATAGATTGACTCACCAGTCAATTATGGGTTGACGATCTACACTAGATTTAACCAACAGGATTCAGGCCTCCTCAGACTTTAAATTCCGATAAGTTGCAATAGAATGTAATTATGCATTGTATAAAATTCATTGTATGGACTTCAGTTTCTATAAAAATTATTTTTTAAAAGACTTTAAATTCAGGAATGTTAATTTTTCCATGCTGCGTCATCATCACCGATGATAATCTGATTTCTTTTCATGCAGAGCAGGAGGAGGAGGAGGAGGAGGAGGAGGAGGAGGAGGAGGAAGAACACCTTCTTTATGGAAAGCTTCTATAGCAGATCATTAAAAAGAGAGTCTGTGAACATCTAGAAGGCAATGCCACCATCACAAAAAGTCAACATGGGTTTCAGAGAATCAAGTCATGCCAGACAAATCTAATCTCCGTAGATGATCCTGGTAGCTGAAGGGAATTCCAGCTCAACATTAGGAGGAACTTCCTGACAGTAAGGTCTGTTTGACAGAGGAACACACTCCGTCCTCGGAGTGTAGTAGAGTCTCCTTCCTTTGAGGTCTTTAAGCAGAGCCTGGATGGTCATTTGAAAGGGATGCTTTGATTGAGAGTTCCTGCATGGCAGAATGGGGTTGGACTGGATGGCCCTTGCGGTCTCCTCCAACTCTATGATTCTATGATTTATCTCCCAGATGGAGAAACTCTGGCCCCTAGGCTGGATAAGACCTGTATTACTTTATGGATTTGATCCACAGCCTCCCCTCATCACGCCCCTTCCACATTTAGACACTGGTGCAAATAATCATTTCATTTTTCCAAATGAGACAAATCTCTCAGCTTAACTGCTGTATTTATAATATGATATAATAATAATAAATTTATGTATATAGTACCTTACCAAAAAGATCAAAGCGGTTTAAAAATTTACAATTACAAGATTTGTGTTTTTGTGTGTGTCAGTCATAGCAGGAGCATGAGGTATGCACCTCCTTCCTCTGCTTGCTAAATCCACACTGAAATTGAGGTATGTACATTTGTGTGCATTGTTTCTGAACGGATCTATTGTCAAAATCACAATTTCTTCACTTTTCCTTGTATATTTTTTAAAAAGATGCACACTGCTGAATATGTTGCACTTATACAACAAAAATCTATAAATGTATAGGTTTATGAGTGAAGAATGCAGCCTGGATTATGCTCATTTTTGGGAAATGAAGACCTATGTAAATTCATTATATAAACCCAGAGAAAAAAATACCTCACAAAGCTCTAGTAAACACCACATACACACACAGTCCCCATAAAAAGGTCTCACTGGCGCACTGTGTGTCTGGGGTCTGGAAATCTCACTTCCACCTTCTGGGAAGACAATGCTGCAAGAGAATGAATTTGGGGCTTTCTTCCTGCAAAGCATGGGCTCAGTCTCTCAGCTGCAACCCTTCCACAAAATCCTAGATTGAAACATTTGGACAAAGGTCGTCTTTCAGCTTCAGGAATAAAGACCTACCTTCAGTACAAAGACCCTGATTTCTGCAGCCCCAGAAAGGCCTCTTCTGCAGTCCTGTATGGCCGGAGCTTCCCTGGGTCAGAGTCCGTCTCCTCAGCCGTAGAGAAGGGTTGCTCTGAGTGCGAAGGAGGAGGAGGTCCACAGGGCTGAGGGAGGGAAGGCAATGGGAAAAGGTCAGTGCCAATGGCCATGGAGGGCAGAAGGTGACAATGCCTAGGAAACTCCTCTGAGTCCCAGCCATTCTAGGAATGAGTGGCAGGAGTGAGTCCAGGGGGCTGAGGGGGTCTCCTTTCCCAAAGGGGGAGGCAAGGACCGGTGGACCCTCCCCAGCTAGGGCCCAAAGGGAGGGTCTCTTTCCCCACCTCTCTCTCCCAGCCCCCAAAGCCCTGACTCCCCACTGGCCCTCAGTCCCTGCCTCCCCTTCCTCAGACCCCCGCAGACTCCTTCCTGCTTCCTTCGTGCCTTCCTGCCTTCCTTCCTTCCTTCACCTCAAAATGGAGAGTCAGAGGCAGAAAGGGACACACTTCCTTCCTTTTGGCCCAAGCAGCCTGGCCTCCTTCTGACTCTGGAGCCTCAGGAGAGAAAGAGAGACCTCTGTTCAACTGAGGCCTCAGAGAAGGTTCTGGAACAATATTCCCCACAGTCACAAGCAGCACAAAATGGCTGCCAGAATACAAAATGGCTGGGTCTGCCTGAGTAGTAGATACTCCAATGAGATGATTATTATAAATAATGAAATATAAGTAAAATATAAGTAATACAAGATATTAAGAATCTTTCAGGTACAATATTTGTAAGTATATAATATTCAATTCATACAAACTATTAAAATAACAAATAACTCTAAGTGTCCAATTCTGAGACTAACTTCCAAGATCCGCTCTTTAACTCTCTCTCTTGATCTCCAACCGACACAATTCCCCCAACTGTCTCTTGGTCTCTCAGGCCTTATATCTCCTTCTCACGGAAGCTTCCAGAAGGACCTTTATCTTGCTCTCTGATTGGTCAAGAGAGCCTTCCGTAGCAGTGATGTCATTCTGTGTGGGATGTGGGATTCCAGCCAATCAGAGCTAGGGATGATGGGAGGGACGGGAATTTCAGCCAATGGCAGCCCTCAGAGTGTCATCAGGAGGACTTCTTCTGTTCCTAGAAGAGCATTGAACCCAAGGCTTTGAGACAGGGCTGGTCCTCCATTTTGATGCAGAGAGGCTCCTGGTTTTGGAGCCACGATGAAAGGAAGCCATTCCTAATGACTGAATAGCAGTCTTCCTATTTCCATTCCCAGGGAAGGAAGAGGGCCCTGGAGTGTTCTCTGCCTTGGATCCAAAGAGAACTTGACCTCCAGACAGACTAGAAATCAAACACAGACATAAATCAATGAATAATAAAGGCTGCCCTAGACTTCTGTCAGTTCAGTGAAGCAGATTGGGAAGAGCTCCAGGGAAGAGCCTCCATTGCTAAACACAGTCTCCATCAAGGAGAAATCTAGAGGATCAGGGACCAAGATGGCAGCCTTGTCTTTCCCTCTCTCCCCATTCTTAAGATCCAGGGAGCCAAGGAAAAGGGAAGGGAGGATATCCCAATGTATCCCACTCTGTTGATATTCTGAAGGGATCAATCATATTTCGGATGCTCTGTGTTCTTCCTCCCTTTTTGCTCAGTCAGTATCTGGATGAGGGCTACTTTCTGTTGCAGATCTCCTTTCCAGACGTGGAAGTCTTCTTCTCTGAGGAAGAAGGGCCTCTCTTGAGTCTGGAGCAGAAGTTTCTGTACAATGAGGTGATGATGGAACCTATGGAAATGTCTCCTCTCTGGGAAAGGAACCTGGATCCATTGCTCTTCCTTCAGAACAGGGGTCCTTGCATGCTACATACATGGCACTATGGTTCCACTTTAATGGTCAAAGCAACATCCTGGCAATCTTGGGATTTGTACTTTACTTTATGGAGCCACTAGAGCTCTCTAGTTATGATTGTAAATGCCCTTTGCTAAACTGCAAATCTTAGGATATCCTAGGAAAGAACCATGGCACTTGATATCTTTTGGCCCCAAATGCTCTTCATTACATCCCTTAGCAAGGTTTCAGGTCTTTTTTATCTGTGTTTCAGTGTTTCTCTGTTCTTGAGAGGACTCCAGTATCCTCTTGGGAAGAAGGCCTCCCTTGGCCCTCCAACAAGGGCTCAGAGTGGCCCAACGGTGACAAAACTGCCTCCGCTTCTCCTATGGCATTTGGGGGATATTGAGGAGCAAAACGTCATTTAGGTTTTTCAAGATAGTCTAATGGGGGTTGCCTCTGAGGTCCCTTGTGGGCCCAGTCTGGCTCCTAATCCCCAACAGCTGCCCAGCCCTGTCTTGGAGGTGTCATCAGGCTGCTTCAAGGCTCCTCCCTTGAGCCCTATCCTCACCAAATTGGGAGTCCAATTCTCAGCACCCTTCCTCAGCCTTCCTATGGATTGATTGCTATATCATTATCTTACATGTCTCACTAAATGGGAATGAAAATGTCTCTTTCCTGCACCATACTTTGTGTGTGTGAGAAAGAGAGAGAATGTGAAAGACAGAATGGCAGGAGGAGATGCTGAAGCTGAAATACAGAAGCAGTGCAGATGGAAAGAGAGCAGGAAGGAAAACTGGAGCAAGGAGGGAGAAATGGAAGGAGATCAGGAAAGTGGAAGCGAGGAGGAGAGAGCAGGAGCAAAGTCTAGCTCTCTTTGGACAGGAAAGTAACTCAGGGAAAGCACACAATAGAGTCAGAAGAAGTGTCCACAAAACAGCTAGAAGAGTATTGTCAGGCAGCCATGAACCTGAAAATCATTAACAACTAAACAAGTAAACTGGTGCAAACCAGCTGAAATCCTTGTTTTCAGACCTTTTAAGGTATTTCATGTAGCAGTTATGACTCATATCTATGAAGAGAGGGAAAGGGAACACTAAAACTCCTTTATCTCTCTTCTTGCTTAGCTCCATTGTAGAGTCCAGAGGCCTCTCCTCTCTTAATGCTGAGATGAGTCTTTTCTGTGTTTCCCCTTCTTTATAGAAGAACATGTGGCTCATGAGAGAACCGACACTCGGGAGAAACCACACAAATGCCAGCAGTGTGGAAATTGCTTTGCTCAGAAGTCACAGCTTGAAGTGCATCAGAGTTTCCCCACAGGAGAAAAACCTTGGAGATGCCATCAATGCAATGGAGATGCAGATATTTTACTTCAGGTGCTATCCTTATATATATACACAAGAGCATTCATACAAGACAGAAGCCATACAAATGCCTGAACTGCAGAAAATGTTTTTCTCAGAATTTACACTTTAAAGAAATGGTATAAATGTCAGCAATTGAATATAGTTTTTTGGAGAGGCATATTTTATACATTTTGTTCTATTCTATTTGTAATGTTCTATTATAATCTTCATTTATGGCACATCTTCTACAAAGTTTTTGGTTTGAAAGTATCTTATCCTTATAAGAACACGGAATAAACCTTTGCATTATTTGGAGCATTCTGTATTCTTCATTACATATCTAGAATCTGCGAAAGACAGCATCAGTTATGGAAGCATCAATCTAAGGATTAATGAGGGGCTGCTAGAGTTCAACTGGCTTGTGACCATGAGAAAGGATGCTGAAGATGCATTTCTGACTGCTTTCTAGCCTTTCATTGATGCACACAACATTTGATGAACCCTGAATCAAACCCTTATTTTCCTCCTTTTTCCCAGGACTTAAACCTTGGCTAGAAAGTATTATGGTTTTTTGGGGGGGAGGGCTTCGTCTGTAACTGTTACATGGAGCAGGAAGGGTGCCATAAATACATCAGTCAGTGGCATTCTTGCACCGAGACTCAGTGGGTGCCAGTGCGCGACTTTCAGGGGTGGGACATCCCCCTTCTGGGGGTGGGACTTCTGGGGTCAGGACTTCCATCTTCCAGGGGCATGACTTCTGGGTTGGGGAACCCAAAGCACTCTCTCGCAAGCAATAGCAAACCCCCCTCTGACGAAACCTAAAAAGGCCAATGTGATTGTAGGCTACTTGAATAGAAATATACTGTCTAGACCAGTGGTCCCCAAACTTTTTTGGGTGACTGCCCCCTTTCCTCTTGGGGAACAACCCTAGCACCCCCCATAACTATTTCATTGCATTAGGTCCACGATTTTACTGGGGGGAGGGAGAGAAGAGAGAAAGTACTGGTATATTGAGCAAGGGAAGTGGCTGCTTTGGGTCAATTTTGGAAATGAAGTCAGTGAAACACTGCTTGCCATGCAACCCCAATGGCTGACAAGTCCCACTCTCCCAGCCCCAGGAGAAGGCAATGGCAAACCCCTCTGATGAAAATCTTTCAAGAAAACCCTATAATAAGAACCCAAGCCGTCCCTCCAGTCCATCTGCCTTGATCCAGACCTCAGAGGTAGAGAAGAACTGCTGGACCTCATCCCCTTCCCCTTCACCACTCCCTTCTCCTTTTGTGTCGTGTCTTTTTAGATTGTAAGCCTGAGGGCAGGGAACCGTCTAATTAAAAAGATCATATGTACAGCGCTGTGTAAATTTACAGCGGTTTATAAATAAAGGTTATTAATAATAATAATAATAATAATAATAATAATAATAATAATAATAGGTTCTCTTTAGGGTCACCATGAGTCCAAACAACTTCAAGGCACACAACAACAATTGCTGCTAGCGAGAAGAAAAGAGAACCTGGAACCCCATAAGTTTGTCTTTGGAGTGAAGGAAGGTGAGGCTGGTGAGTGGCTTAGGAAAGTGAAAGAGAATGGCCCCTCCATGGAAGGAAGGACGTTGTCCGAATGGGGTCCCTAAGGAAGGGGGGGGGGGGGGGGGCAGGCAAGCTCAGGAGGATTTCCACTGGAGGAAGGAGGGCTGGGAAGAAGCCTATGCCAAGCAATGGCCCTACATCTGCTCTCCTCTTTCTCCTCCTCCTGCTCCTCCTAGCAAAGGGAGGAAGAGGGGAGGAAAAGTGGGGCAGGAACAGGGGACCCCAGGGGTTGCCAGACTCCAACGCAAGGGGGAACTGAGGGAGAGCCTGCCCCCTTCCCTCCTCTTCTGCCCTGGATTGATGGCTTGAGCTAGCTAGCCAAGGCCAAAGGGAAAGAAGAGCACTTTCCTCCATCTTCCCTTTTGCCTTGCCACGAGCCAGTGTCCTTCTTCCCCAAAGAAACTCTCCTCCTTGGGCTCCTTGCAGAGGAAGCTGAGCAGTTTCTGTGGAAAGGTGAGCATGAGGGCAAGTCTTTTGATGCCCAAAGAGGGGAGGGAGCAAGGGAAGGACTTAGGATCCCTTTGCTCTGTTCCAAGGAGAGGCAAAGCTGGAGGAGCCATGCTAGGTCTCTGGCCTCTCAGCCTGGAGAGACACGGCTTCTTTCCCAGAGAGCTCTCCGTTCAGCCTCCCTCTCTCCTCTCCCAAAATGGAGGACAAAAGAAGGTTCTGGCTACTAGGGTTGCCATGACTCTCTTCCACCAAACCTCAGACGCAAGTAGCTTAAGCAACAACTTTTTTCACACACATAGTGTCAAAGGTGCTACAAGATCCCTTAGGATACTGAAACCCCTAACATGGCTTTGGTTTGAATCTGCACTGCAGAATTAATGCAGTTTAACACCACTTTAACTGCCATGGCTCAATGCTATGGGATTCTGAGTTTTATAGTCTGTTTTCACACCAGAGCTCCCTGAGATTGGCTCACAAACCTACAGATCCCAGATTTCCATAGAATTGAGCCATGGTAGTTAAAGCAGTGTTGAAGTGCACTATTTCTGTAATGCAAATTAAACCTCTGTCTCTGAATCCTAGCCCCTTGGAAGAGACCTTAGCAAAGGTGAGTCCCCCTTGACTTCTATGGGGCAGAGAGGGAGAAAAGCCCCAAACAGCCATGAGACGAAGAGGGATTCCTACTCTAGGGATCATATGCAGAGGTTGCTATGTTGGCCAGACCATACAGCAAACCACAATAACACCCACAGTCCACAAAACAGGGATACCTTTAGTGACCAACCAAAATGCACAAAATAGATAAAACAAGCTTTTGAAGCTCAACTATGTTCTTCATTGGAGAAAAGAGTTTAAACATCAAACAGGAGAAAGGTATCACTGTTCTGTGTATTTTGGAGGTTATTGTTTGCAGTGTGGCAAAAAAACCCTTCTCCTGGATATGATTTCTAGATTTCAGGATTCTGTACTTTTTAAAACTTTATTGGTAAAAGGAAAAAAATACACATATAGGACCAACAACAATAACACAGATACTGTACAATTAAGACTTGACAAATAAAAATATTCACAAGTGACAAAACTTGTAAAACATACTAAATTACATCCAAACTCACCATACATCCAACCTCAGATTCCACAACAAACAAACTAAAAGACTTCCAAAGTGTTTGTTCTTTGCTGTGTCTTTGTTTTCTCTTTATCCATTGTACGCCCTTCAGTCTTCCTTTCTTTTTTGATATAGTCCAGCTAGCACATTATCCCAGTCTTCTATCAATCTATACATTTTAGTTTTGTTTTGTTTTTGTAAGATCCTTGTGAGTTTATCTGCTTCCAATGCATGAAATAGTCTCAACAGCCGTTCTTCTATTTCAGGAGCTTTCGTTTGTCTCCATTCTTTTGCTAGGGTCATCCTTGCTGTTGATAAAGATAAAACAATACTCTACCATACCTGGGCCCCAAGGAATCCCCCAAGGAGGGGCAGGGAAGGAAAGGAGGAGGCCTGGCAGGACCGCTGTCTTTCTTTGGGGGAGAGAAGGGGGCTTCCTTCCTTCTTATAACCCCCAAGGCCCCCCCCCAGAAGACCCTCCAGCCATTCCTCCGAATGAAGGAGGGCTCTCCCCACTTCCCTCCCTCAGAACAGACTGTGAGGGCAGCAATGGCTTCAGGGGCTGAGACTGTGCATGCACAGATGCACCCAAAGGCCCCCTCCTGAGCATGCGCAGGGATCACCAGGGCCTTGCTGTTGCTAGTTATTCAGCTGGCAGCCTTTGAGGGAAGGGAAAGAGTGCGAGGGGTGCAGCAGCTTCCCTTTCCTTTCTTCTTTCCTTCCTCTTCTTCTGAGGAGACTTGGAGAATGCCGGAATACAGCCCAAGGTAAGGAGATGGACTCAGGAGGAAAAGACAGGGAAGGAAGGGTCTGCTTTGTATATATACCTCTATCTGTCCATGTGGGTGTGTGTAGGTGTGTGTGTGTGTGTGTGTGTGTGTGTGCGCATGTGTGTTTGCTTCTTATGGCTGTGAGGACTGAACAGAGAAGAAAGAGACATTTTTGTGCAAATTCAGAACTTCTGCGCATCAAAGAGTCCATTGTGTTGAAACAGCAAAGAACTTTATTCAGAACACATAGAAATTAAGTGAGAACTGCCCACCCCAAGTCAAAGAATACATTAAAACCCCAAAACCTAAAACTCTACCCTCTTCAAAACCTACCCCCAACTCCAATCCCCACAGTCTATGCCCCACAGATAACAAGGCCCCCTTTGCCATCCCAAGAAACCAGCCACTTTCTGTTAATACCAGCCCCAGACTTTATTCAGTCAGCATCCCACACATTGCAAAAGCTATCATTCCCATAACTATTCTTGACAGCTGCAACAAATCCCAGGCCCCCATCTAGCTAACCTATACCACAACCCATAATCCCCAACAAAATTTATATCCCAAATCAATAATGTATACTAACAGTAATTGAAACTAAATTTAACGAAATATAACCTTAAACAGACACATGCACTAGCAAACCACAGAAATATGGACAAACGTTAAAAACAAAATCATAAGGGATTTTTTCATCCCTGGATTTTCTGTATTCCTTCTTGATAAAAATAATGTTAGTTCACTGCTGGGATTTGTGTGGCTTTTCTCCTGTGTGGCCTCTCTGATGTCTCACTAAGACTGACTTCTGAGAAAAACATTTCCCACAATGCTGGCATTTGTATGGCTTCTCGCCTGTGTGGATTCTCTGATGTCTCACTAGGTCTGACTTCTGAGAGAAACATTTCCCACAATGCTGGCATTTGTATGGCTTCCCTCCTGTGAGGCCTCTTTGATGTCTCACTAGGTTTGATTTCAAAGAAAAACACTTCCCACAATGCTGGCATTTGTATGGCTTCTCTCCTGTGTGGACTCTCTGATGTAACACTAGGTTTATCCTCTGAGAAAAACATTTCCCACAGTGCTGGCATTTGTATGGATTCTCTCCTGTGTGGATTCTTTGATGCATGACAAGGACTGATTTGTAGGCATAACTTTTCCCACAATGCTGGCATTTGTATGGTTTCTCTCCAGTGTGGACTCTCTGATGTCTCACTAGGTAAGATTTCGACAAAAAACATTTCTCACAATGCTGACATTTGTATGGCTTTGCTCCTGTGTGGATTCTCTGATGTATGACAAGGATTGACTTGTAAGCAAAACGTTTCCCACAATGGTGGCATTTATTTGACTTCTTTGCTGTGTGGACTCTCTCATGACTCAAATGTTCTTCTGTAAAGAAGGACAATGACAGATAAGACTGAAAATCAGAGTTAAGAGAGGAGGGTTTTAACCCATGATTTAGCCCTCATTAACCCCTCCTTATTTGAGATTAAATTAATAAATTTGCTGTGAGTAACCCAAGCATGATCCTGCTGCTTATGCTCCTAAATGCATGGAACGATTGTATCCTTAGTCCTAGGAGCTAGCAAAGAAGAGACTCCATGGGGACTGCCTTGAGGGAATCACTGGAAGCAGATAGTCAAAGGACTGCTGAAAAAATATTCCATGAAAAAATGTGCAAAAATACTTTGATTGACAGGTGGCATCATATCCTGTGAGACTGCCATAGAGTGCTGAGTCAGAGCCCAAGGCATGATGCAAGCTAACTGCAGAAGTCACTTCATGCTGTTTGGCACAAAGAGATGACTCCCAACCAATACAGTATACAGCTCACATGCAGATTGGTGTGGATTGGACTGGAGTTGTGTGTACAAGAAAAGGTGAAGTTGAAGGAACTCGGAGAGGAGAGCTTGCAAATATTTGTATTATTTTGTAACTCAGATAGATTTTTAGTACAGAAAGTGGTCAGTGCATTGCCAATATCTATATCTGGATATTTGCTTCTGTACTCTGCTATGTTATTGTTGAGCTGCATCTGGGAGTGTCACCCTCAGATTGTGCTGTATATTGGCTTGTGAACATGATAGGAATTCAGAGCCAAGAAGGACTGAGAGCCAGTGTGCAAATCCTTTTTGTCTGATTTATTTGCTCCAAGCACCCATTGCATTCAATTTGGTTTCAGACCATTCTTCCTCCCAGGACACATCCTAAAGCGATTTAAACCCTTTTGGACACTCAGTTTCTGCCCCCAAGCAACAATTACAGCATAAATATCTGCCCTGACTGGCTGTTCTGTTACTTCAGTCCAATTACAGACAGACAGTCTGTTGGTTTACATGGCTAAGCACCTCAATGCAGTCGGCAACCCCACTTGTCGCATGAGCTCCTGACTTCTCTTCTCATTTCGAACCCTCAGTAATTGGAATCAAGATCCACCAAGGTAAAGTATTACCATTATGAAAGTCTTACATCTCTTGACCACTCCCACCTGTTCTAGTTCTTGTGTGTGTGTGTGTGAACACTTGTGTGTGTGTGTGTGTATTATGCTTTTCCCCTCAATAAGACATAAAAACCTATTTCAAATGCCTTTGGAGTTCTGTGTGCTTCCAGGCCTGGTATAGTTAAGCTGAATCCCAAGTTCGCTCTTGCCCCATCCAAACATTATATCTCCTTTCAGCTAAGTAACAAATTCCCCTAAAAGCATAGCACTTGCGGGTCTCTTCCCCAGACTCCAGCATTCTGGGTAACAAAGGGCCTCTTGAATCAACCATGGAACTAAGGAAGCTCAGGTAGGAAAAGAAACATTAGAGAACATTGCCATTGTCCTCTAAGCCATTGCAGGGCCAACAGAGGGATTTTACCTAAGAAGTCTCTCCAGAGTCTCAAAAGGCTTGAAGAGGGGCCAAAAAAGCCAGGAAACTTGGTCAGGGATGGGCTGAGGAGCATTTGGAGTAAAAAGGCATTTATCTCCGTGGTTCTTTCCCACAAAATCCTAGAATTGACAGTTTAGGATAAGATATTTAGAATCCTTAGAAAGTGGAGAGAAATAGTGACTCACTAAACTACAAATTCCAAGATTTCACAGAAAGCTGCTACAACAAACTATGTGTGAAAGGGATCTAGGAGCCCTGGTAGACCACAACTTGAACCTGGGTCAACAGTTTGATGTAGCAGCTAAAAAGGCCAATGTGATTCTAGGCTACATAAATATGGGTATCGTGTTATGGCAGGGGTTGGACTGGATGGCCTTTCTAGTTTCTTTCAACTCTTTGATTCTGTGTTATAGATTAAGGGAAGTAATAGTGCAATTCTGTTCTACTTTGGTCAGACCCTCAATACTGTGTCCATTTCTGGTCACCACAATTCAAAAAGGATGTTGAGAAGCTGGAGTTTATCCAAAGGAGAGCAATAAGTTAGTCTTTGATACTATAATTCTAAAGTGGAATCATAGTGCCATGATAATGTAGAATGAAAGGGCCCTCAGTCTTCATAGTAAGGGCAATGAATTCAGCTTCCTTACCCACAGAGGCCACATTCTCGTAATTCTCCATCATCACATCTTTGTACATAAGTCTCTGCTTCTTCGTCAGCAGTTTCCATTCCTCCTCAGTAAAATATACCGCCACATCTGCAAAGGTCACCTGCAATAGAAAATAGCCCTCATCCAGAGAATGACTAGTAAAAGGGGAGGCAGAAGCACATGATGCATCCCAAAAATTATTTGATCACTTCAGAATTTAGTCCAGGAAATAAACTTTCGATTCTGTTAGGAAGAAAAAAGTTACTGCTTTTCAGGTCCAGTTTGTCTCAAATTCTTTCAATGTAATATACAATATAATTTAGGCCATGGCTGGGATATTAATGATGGATTAGGATACTGACTATCCCGACACATATAGTACATTTAGCCTCCAAAGATTATAGTGCATTTAGCCATTTGTTGCCAAATTTCAGAGGCAAATGTCATTTCTAAAAAGCAGTTCTGGGGAGCACTGTCGGCTTGAGGGCCATGGGGCCACCCCCAATTTAGATCCAGAGACATTCTCCCATATCCCCCAACATTTCACAGATGGAAAAA